>JBDJHY010156074.1:0-12738 GCA_039654485.1 Withania somnifera
TGGGTATTGTTTTGAAGGATTTGGGAGTAGTTTAGGGTAGTAGAGGGCTGGACAACCTCGTGGGGAGGCTGTCCAGTTGCCGGAGAGGCCATGGGAGGGCTGAAATTTGGCCAAAAGAGAAGAGAAAATCGCCTACCTAGAGAGAGGGCAGCCGAGGGTTAGGGTTTTTTTTATAGTTGGAATATGTTATTCATCACTTGGGTAACCTAAATGTCAAATTTTATTAAAAACACATTCCATTTCATAGTTGAAATCTAAGTTTGTGTTAATTTTGAGTTCATCATTTAACTCATTGTTTGGGGACCAAAATCATGAAATTATGACATAAAGGTATGTTAAAGTGATGGGTAATTGATGAAAAAGTGATTAGAAAACTTACCTAATGATTATGTTTAAGAACCTTTATCAACTTTGTCAAATAGGGGTTTTAAATTTTGGTTTGCATGAGAAATAGGTGAAATAACGTGCAGTTTCTATTCTAAAATTTTAAGTGAATAGTGGATGCATCGTTATCGTGGTTCCTAACCACACGATCACGATGCCCTAAAAATTAACCTCACGCAATTGCGATCTTAACCCATTAATCGTGTGTACCAAATAATGAACCACACGTGATCACGACCAGTATCTATGCAATAGATCGCCATAGGATACCAGACCTTTGTGATTGTGGCTTCACCCTCAAAATCATGACGACGGTATCTCAGCTATTACTAAAGTAGAAATATAGCAATTCATACAAACAAATTACAACTCTGAATGGACCCTTAGGATTCATTCAAAATTCCTTAACAATAAACCATATATGTGAACATGTTACTATCGATGTTCTGGACTCAAGAGAGCCATTAAAACAAGGAACGAGGTCTCCTTGACTTGATACCTGCTAAGAGTCCACTTTTAACTAAAAATACCAAAGTGACCAAAATTCCCCTGGGCTAAAAAAATTGTTAAAGACTTTATTATAGGCTAAAAACCACCTTGTGAATCAAACATAATCATCACATTTTTATTCGGGAAGTCTAAGTCTGAATGTTGATCTTAGTCAACCATTTCACTTAGAATTCAACTTTATCCCATCTAATCACCCAAAATCACCATGAGTGGCCTAAAATAGGAAACAAAGGTGCTACTATACAAAACTCAAAATTCCGCAACTGACGGAATTGAAGAATTTTTGATTCTATAGTTCCCAAACTCCAAATGACATCTATAGTTCCTTATTTCTCCCTTTAAGTTTCTAAAACTCAAAAATATCCAAACCAACTCAAAGGCTATCCCGTTCCCTAATTAACCATATAATCAAACATTTTTGGCATAGTCAAACTATGCTGAGGGTAAAATAGTAAAAATACAGTGGAAATAGAAAAATTACCTTAAGGGTCATTACACCTATGTTGGCAACACAGTTATGGGATTGGGGTATGCTAACTCCTAATTCTCTCAGTACTAAACAGTCCTTAAAAATCATGAACTGTTCTTATATTCATAAAAAGCTATCATATGGGACACATCTAGATATCCTGTCTATTTTCATTCATTGATGACCGTCTAAGTGACATACCTAACCGAAAAATCCCAATGATAGTTCAAACATATTTCCTTGTTTTATATAGTATTTTATCATGCTTATTTCATTATTTTCTAAATTTATGTGAATTTTGTGAAAACTATGTTTGTGATATTCAAATATGCCAAGATCATGAAATAATCACAATATATGCTTGTTCAACTTGAGTCCTTCTTTTTCAATATAAATTTATAAGAAGGTATAATAATAAAAATAATCATATATTCATGCAAAATTATCATAATTAAATTAATAGGAACACTATCAAAATAAAAATCATAAAATAGAGGTTGAACCCTAGAATCACAATATTTGAGAAGTACTTAAAAATAAGTATTTTGGGCATGAAGATGAAAGGAACCTTTACAGAAAATCCACATACCTGAATTGGGGAAGGTCCTATCCAAGAACTCGAGGATGATGCTGAATTTGAGAACCCCAGGGGAGGAAATCAATTGTACTATTTGGAGAGAGTTGTTGCTTCTTTTTCTTAATATTTTCTAAATGTTAGAAAAATATGAGAAAAAGACTTAGAGAGATATTTACTAACTTGGGGTAACTTGAAACATGTGAAATAAACGTCCAAAGAGGATTGGAGAAGTTTCCAAAACAAACCTGAGAAAGTAAAATAAAATCTTGAAAATTAAACTTTCACGAGCTAGTCTAAGAGATGTGAACTGGTTCTATGGTTTATGGACCGTGTCGTAGAATAGAGCTCAAAATATTTAAGTTTTTGATTTTAGTTATAGTTCAACAACACGAGACATGAAATTGCTCCACGGATCATAAATCCTGTCATGAAATTGGAGATTGGCTGGGTAGTTTCCAATATTGGGTTAACTACTATGAACCTATTCCAAGTGTCATAGATCATTAATGGAAATGAGGGTCACTATCTAGCGTACTATTTGAGTTCCACAATTTGGAACACGGTCTGAGAACTCAATTCATTATTCAAGATCAGATCCATGGAAATGATGACGTCAATAGAAGGTTCTAGAAAGGTTCCACGACAAATAAATAATTTTTGGAATCATTCCATGGTTATAACTGGAGTCGTGAAACATGGATTTTTCCCAGCGATTCCCATGGGTGGGTTTAGGACTCGTGAACCCATTCTATGAGTCTTGAATCCTCTTGTGAACCTTGACTTGACTAAAAACTATTATTTTCTACATTTCTTTTATAGTTCAACACCAAGACTAAGGATTAAGAACAAAATTTGTTTATGGTTATTACAATATATGTCCCTTGTGATCATTCTCCTTGAATGAAGACAGAAGATAAGCATAAGCTAAATTTGACTAGTTTCTAGACTATCTGGCTACTGCGATGAACATAGGGACTAGACTAATACTAAACATGAAAATGAACATACTTGGAATAAATGTGTGAACATGAAATCATAATTAACGTACACTAGGCATGGAAAAGAAATAAAATAGACCAAATTTAGGAGTAACCTTATCAAACTTGTCCAGTGCTCGGAGGGAATAAGTGTGGGTACTTCTCTATCATATCTTCTTCTACATCCTAAGCAGATCCTTAATACCCTAATTCCTCCAGAAGACTTTAACCGAGGCTATATCTTTATTATGAATTCTACAAACCTGCCTTTATAAAATCTAAATCGGTACCTTTTAATAAGTTAGGCTATCCTTCAAACCTATGATCTCTATAGGAACAACCAAGGAAGGATCACCAATACACTTTCTAATAAAGAAACATGAAAACTAGGAATATTTCTACCAACTCAGTAGGAAGGTCTAACTCATAGACCACCTGGCCTTCCCTTCTCAAAATTTGATACGGAAGTATATAGCAAGGTCTGAACGTTCCTTTCTTCACGAAGAGAATCACCTTTTTCATGGGAGAACTTTAGAAAGATCCAATAATCTACATCAAACACCTACTCTCTCCTCCTAACTCTAGCATATGACTTTTTCCTACTTTGGGATGTCTTCAACCTTTGTCAAATAATCATAACTTTGTGAGTACCCTCAGACACTGAATTTTTCCCTATCAAATCTATATTACCAACCTTGAACCATTCAATAGGTGATTAACATCTACTCCCATATAATTCTTCAAATGGATCCATCAGAATACTTGAATGACAGATACTATTATACACAAACTCTGTCAAAGGTAGGTGGTAATCCTAGCTACCTTAAAGTTAATTGTGCAGGCTCTCAACATATCCTCCAATGTTAGGATGATGCTATCATCCTAAGGATATGTCTTTAGATAAAAAACTGTGTCGATATGAACTTAGGTAAGCAAACCTTAGTGGAAGGAGTTCCAAAATCACAAATTAAATTGAGTAACCAATCATAGATGATATATAAAGTCTTATCATGCATTTTAACTATCTCCTGGAGGTAAAATCTGCCATACTCCTCTGAGGATTAATTTTTCTTAACAGTTAGTAAATGAGCTGACTTGTTCATCCTTGCTACTACACCCAAATGGAGTCATGCTTCTTTTGGGTACGGGGGAAACCTGCTAAGAATTTCATGTTAATCACTTCCCATTCCCATGTAGTAATCTTAAGATTCTGAGTCACACCTCCCATATTCTGATGCTCAACCTTCACCTACTGGCATTTAGGATAGTTAACCATAAAGTCATCTATATCCTTCATGCCATTCCATCAATAGACCTCCCTCAAGTACCAGTACATTTTGGTGGCACTAGGATTAATAGAGTACCTGGAACTTTGAGCCTCATAAAAATTATTCTCTTTCATCCTATCTACATTAAGAACACACAAAAAACCCTAATATCAAAGAACCTCTTCTCCACTTAGGAGAAAACCTGCACCTTATTCTTATCGACAACACCATTGAGTTGTACAATGTTGAACCACTATACTTTCTTTTCTTCACTTCAAACAACTAATGTAGATTAGAAGGGTTCTGCACTAGCATTACCCTATAATCATTACCAACCAGGATGACACCCAAGTGTTCAAGCCTATGCACATATCTATCAACTTATTTCTTTCCTTCCTCAACTTAGTCTAAGCTATCATGGATAGTCTATTGAGGGTGTCATCCTCTGCATTTTCTTTACCTGGACGGTAAAGCACAATCATGTCATATCCTACAAATACTTTAACCATCTTATTTGATGGATATTTTACTCTTTTTGACTGAAAACATAGTAAAGACATATAGTTAGTCAAAACACCAATTTGAACACTATACATATTGTGCCTCAAAATCTTCAGGGAAAAGACTACAACTGCCAACTCAAGATCATTAGAAGGACAGTCTTCTCATGAATCTTAATATGCTTGGAAGAATAGGGTGTAACTTTACCATTTTGCATATAAACACACTCGAGGACAATTGGAGCCTTTAATACCATCTGGAAGGGTTAGAACTAAAGCTGAAGTCAAGCCGCCCTTCAAGTCTTGGAAGCTCTTCTCACAACTGTGTGACCACTAAAACTTGTCCTTTTTCTGGGTCAATCTAGTAAGTGGAGCATCCAAGGATGAAACTCCTACTATGAACCTTAAAAAATTCTAGTTAACTTAAAAAACATTTGATTTATGATAGACAGGTGGATATAGGTAGATTCCTCACAACATATATTTTAAAAAGATCACCCTAGGTACCATTACTAGAGAAAAATGGCCGAGGAATGCAAAATTTTTTAGAAAACAATTGCACTTAGGAAAATTGACATATTATTGATGTCTAGAATGCTCTGCATAACTATTTTTGAATGACCAACATGTTTTCCCTCACTTTTGGATTAGACTAGAATTTTATCAATAGAACACAATTACCAAAATGAACATACCATTCTAAAAGGTAGTCTTTGGAATCGCACTCCCTAATTTTAAACTGATGATACTCGGGCCTGAGACCAATCTTAGAGAAACAATTGTATTATTACTGTTGGTGACCTTTTTCAACTACCGGTAGTTTATACACATATAAAGAGAACCATCCTTCTTTTAACACAAACAAAAAAGAGCACACCCAGGTGAAATATTGTGCCTAATAAACCCCTTATCTAGGAGATCTGCTAAATGCTTCTTGAGCTCTACTATATGCTTCTTTAGATCTTTATTTTCAGTCAAGGAAATTATATAAGGCATAACAGATATGGAATGATCAGGATGGAGACATACCCCAAAATCAATCTTTTGGTTAACTGGATACCAGAAAAAATATTCAAGAAACACTGTAGGAAACTCTCTAATCACTGCAACTGACTACAAGGTGGGGGTATCAAACTCATATACCTTAGTCCTTAAAAAATAAAATAAACAACCCTTAGTAATCATCATCATATCCCTGAAATATGACACAAAATAACCCTTAGGCATGATGTAGCTACCTCCCCACTCCAAGACTAGCTCGCTTGGAAACTAAAACTTGATTATTTTGGTTTTATAGTCAATCGAGGCATATCATAAGTGTAACCAATCCATGTTAATGACAATTTCATAATCTACCATATCCAGCTCTATCAAATCTACAAAAGTGACTTTCTCAAGAAGAGAAACTAGCCAATTCTTATAGACCCTTTCGACAACTATATAATAACTAACTAGAATTGAGACTGAGAATGGTTTCATGAGTTGTTCAGGACCTACGCCAAACTTCAATGCGACATAGTAGTCAACAAAGAAAGACTTTCAATATACCTATGACAATGTCAAGTGACTCCTCTTGGTCATGAAGGCACCCAAATGCATTTAATTGGTTCTAGTGCTGACCTGCACCAATAGAAAAGGTAGTACTCTACTGAGTAGATGATATATATGAGCTACAAATGTTGAAGAATAAGCCTTATTAGTATTCTAATCGTCCTTCCTAGCCATGGGGCAATCTCTCAACCTCTAACCTTGCTAGAAATAATTAAAATAACCATATAATATGGATAAATAGCTCCCTGGTGATTTTTTTCCCACGCTGGATCGATTGGGATAACTCATGAAGTTATTTGGTGAACTACCTTGAGACTTGGCCCAAAATGGCTTAACATTATAAAACTAACGGGGTACAGGTGCCAGAGTTGGTGCTCTAGCTGAGAAAAGGAGTTGTTGATTAAAACCTCTACTAAGAAGAAGGCCTATTTCTCCCTCTTGACTTTTTATGCTGACTCTAATCATGTTCACTGATTCTAGGTCTCTTATTTTGCGACTCCATTTCCTTAATTTTATGCTCCTCCATCTTTTATGCATATGTCATGAGTCTGGAGATATTCATGTTTCAATCAACATGACATTCTTGCGTTACTTCTAAACTAGTTCATTAATGCCATGAATATACTTGCTCATCCAGTCCCTAGGATCATCAACCATTTTTTGAGCATATTTAGATAGTTGTGTGAACCCGAGGTCATACTCCTTAACTATTATTGAACCCTACTTAGGTTCATGAATTCTACAACTTTTTCTTCCCTCAGCTCCTTAGGAAAGAAATTGTCTATGAATGCTTTTACAAAAACCTCCTAGGTAGCAAGAGAAGCATGTCTACTTATGCTTTTCCACTAAGTAAACTAGAGATAAGCCACATATTTTAGTTGATAAGATGCCATCTAAACTCTTTCTAGTCAAGTAATCTGCATTATCTCAAAATATTTAAAACTTCACCAAGACAGTTCTAGAATATCATCTTCATTGGAACTAGTGAACTCCGACAGGTTTATTCGGGTGGAGTTTTTGATTATGGAGGCAATAGTACCTCCAGTATAGGGTTGAAGGATCTTCAACTTACTGGTTGACCTAGGAAATAACTTCTTAGGTCATTAGATGAATTGAATTCCTGAATTTAGCAATGATTCTATATGCAGGTTGGGAACCTAAAGTTGGTTGGGCCACATCTCTAGCCTAATGGGTAGGAGCCCTGGGGGCTACGACTCTTCAGGTAGGTTGTCTACAAGGAGACATATTTTTAATCTGAAAGAGTAGAGACCGAATTAGAAAAAGTTTTTCATTTAGACTTTATAGCACAAGAACATATGAAAGAAGTAAGACTCTTCCTAGATGCTAGGTAGCCTTTATGTTGTAAGTGTAGTGCGCTATATACCCATATAAGACTATACTAAAAACAACTTCAATCATCCCTAGGACACTTGAACCTTGTGCTCTGATACCAAGTTTGTCACGTCCTGGGTCCACACTCTAGATGGAAAACAACACCAACAATCCACAAGTGAACCTAAGCTAGAATTTGGTAGATACACACGACTACTAACTAAAATATACAACCAAAACATATATATATATATATATAACTATGAACAATAATATTAATGATAAATATAGAAAATCATACTAGAACTCAGGAAATTGTAAAAGGTACGGAATAAATCCATAAGTTGACTAGGACACTACAACTCAAATGTCTGAAACCTATACTAACTTAGATTGTGTTGTTGGGACAATTTACAAGCTAACTATTTAAATAACTAAATAATATAAAACAAGAAAATAAGAAAAAAAATATAGTCCTCGAAGCTAAGAGGACTCATAAATATGAATTGGATAGCAAGCACTAACTAAGCTCTGGGATAAGGAGGAAAGCTTGGCTATTTATCATTTAAACAATGTAGCACAAAATATGGTTAGTACGTCGAATGTAGTGGTATAAGAGAATATACATAAATAAAAGCCAAATATACCAATTGCAAAGATTGAGAAATCTACATGAAATGTACTTGGAAATATATCATTAGTATGGAAACCTATGCAATAACCCAAAACCTATTATAACCTAAAAACACATATCCCATATCAAGCTTATAAAATATGATAAGTGTGTCATAATTTTTCGAGCCAATGTAACTATGCAAGTTTGAACGTAAATCATGCAGTAGGATTTTCTCTTAACCAACAGTAAACCATGCTATGGTCAACATAGAGTCCTGTGTACTACAACCCCACCCTAAAAAGAAGCCACCCTAACCAGGCACGGTTAGAGTGTCAACATAAAATTAACGATCCTTATATTAGCCATAAAGGCAAACATACATTGGAAGGTTAGTCATAGAGTTGGGGATATGGTAAACTCGAATCAACTCATGCTAAATAGTCCTCCCAAATCATGCACTATGGTCATATTCTTAAAAATCTATCATATAGACATATCTAGATGGCTAATCTATTTTTCGATCATTGATGACCATCTAAGTGCCATATCTAACAAGAAAATACCAATGATACTTGAGCCGGAGCTCCTTTTTTATACCATATTTTATCATGCTAATTACATTAGTTTGCTAAATTTATGTAGGTTTCATTAAAACTATGTTCATGATGTTCAAGTATACCAAGATCATAGAATAATTATAATAGATGCTCGTTCAAGTTGAATCATGCCTTTTCAATATAAATTTAGGAGAATATGTAATTTTGAAATGATAGTAAATTCTTGAAAAATTATCATAATTAAACTAATAGAAATAATATCAAAAAGAAAGTCATAAATTTGGGGTTGAACCTTAGAATGACAATGTTTGAGTACTTGAAAATTGGGATTTTGCATGAAGATTGATGGAGCCACGACTGAAACACACATTCCTAAATTGGGGAAGGTTTCTTGTCCAAAAACATGAGGATGATGTTGATCCTAAGAACCATAGGGGAGGAACTCTATCCTACCTTTTAGAGAATTTTACTGCTTTTTTTTCTAAATATTTTCTAAGTGTTTGAAAAATATGATGTTTGAAAAATATGAGAAAAAGACTTAGTGAGCTGTTTATACTAACTTCGGGGAACTTGAAATAAATGAAATAAATGTGTGATGAGGTATGGGAGGTTACCAAAGCACATTTGAGAGAAAAAAATAAAACTTGAAACATTGACTTTTCATGAGCTAGTCCACAAGTTGTCAATTGTTTTCATGGTTTGTGGATTGTGTCATAGAATGGAGATCAAAATATTTATATTCCAGATCTGAATTATATCTTGACAATATGAGTTGTGGACTAGTTCCATGACTCATGAATCATATCATGAAGTTGGAGGTTGGATCGAAGTTTCCATGATTGGATTCACGATTCGTGAAACTACTGGATAAGTGATAGACTAATTCGTGGAAATAAGAGTCACTATCGACCATGGTCCATGAACTTAGTTCACGGTTCATGATCTGATTCATGGAAATGATGACTTTAAGAGAAGGTTCTGTAAAGGCTCTACAACAATTGTACGGTCCATAGAATCATTTCACAGTCCATAACAAGGTCGTGAAACAAGGATTTTCTCAGTGATTCGTTTGACTGGGTTTATGACTTATGGACACATTTCATGAGTTACAAAGCCTTTCGAGAACCTTGAATCCACTGAAAACCATCATTTTCCTTATTTTTCATAGATCAATACCAAGGATATTTATCAAGCATAAAATTTCTTTGGGGTATTGCAATGTTTCCTTCTTGAGATCATCTATCCTCAAATGAAGGTCATAACTAATCCTAAGATGAATTTGACTAGGTTGCTAGGCTGAATGAATACTCAGCATGAACATAAGGATTGTACTAAAACTAAAAATGGAATGATCATATTTTTCATGAATGCGTGACCATTAAATCATAATTAGCTGACACTAGGATTGGAAAAGAAACAAAATAGATAGAATTTCATGAGTAACTACCTAAAACTTATTAGGTGCTGCGAAGGAACAGGCGTGGGTAATTCTCCATAATATCTCCTTATGCTTCCCATGTATCTCTTTTAATAGCCTAATTCCTCCACAAGACTTTAACACATGTTACTTTTTTTATTATGGAGTATGCAAACATGCCTATCTAGAATCTAAACTGATACCACCTCATAAGTTTATGCTATCCTTCACAGCTATGCTCTATATCGGAATAATCAAGTAAGGATCAATAATATACTTTTTTAATAGATAAATATAAAAAATAGGGTGTACTTCTACCAAGTTAGCAGGAAGATCTAACTCATAGACCACCTGGCCAACCTTCTCAAAATCAGATATGAGGTTATATAGCGGGGATTGAGCTTTCCTTTCTTCCCAAGGGAATCAACCTCTTCATAAATGAGACCTTAAAAACACACAATCATCTACATCAAACTCTAACTCTCTCTGACTTACATTAGCATGTGACTTTTTCCTTCTCTGGGTTGTGTTTAACCTTTACCAAATAAGTCGGTCAGAGTACTGGAATGATAGATACTATTATACTCAAACTCTATCAAAGATAGGTGGTCATCCAAGCTACCATTGATTTCAATTTTTAGGCCCTCAAGATATCCTCCTTATGTTTGGATGGTCCACTCATCCTGACCATATTTTTGTGGATTGAAACCTATTATAAAGTCCATGTTAATCACTTCCCATTTCCATATTGGAAACTTAGTCACAGAATCAGCTATGTCTTTCTTCATTCCATTCTACCAATAGACCTTCCTCAAGTCCCAATACATTTTGGTGGCACCAGGATAAGTGGAGTACTTGGAACTGTGATCCTTAGACACAATCTTCTCTTTTAGACCATCTACACTAGGAACACACAAACAACCCTAATACTGAATCACCCCATCTTCCCACTGGGAGAATGCCTATACTTTTTGCTTTCCAAAATCACCTTGTGTTGGTATAATACCGAATCACTATCCTATTTTTCCTAAACTTCAACTAAATAAGACTCAGAAATGTTATGTACTATCATTTTCCCCCATCATCAGGACTAACTAGTCTGACACCAAGTGTGCAAAGTGTCATGCCCCGAGCTTACATTCTAGATGTAACACGCACTAGGATTTATGGACCGAGAAAACCACTTGTCTTGGAATGAGTCATGAAACATAAATACAAGAAATATTTGCGGAAAAGTATATGTGGATGAACTCTTCTAATATAAACAAAGAGATAAAACAAAATTTCAAAATAGATAATAAATACTGTTGAAGAGTTACTAATAATGTTAACTGATTGTCTCTACTAATAACTACAAATCTGCTGAGATAGACCCTCTTCTAACTCTAAGCAACTACAAACAAAAGTTTAATGAAAAGGGATTATCCAAAATAAACCATTTATTCTCAGAATATGAGGACTCATCGCTATTTGACTGGTACCTACTGAATCTCCTAATCCATAAGCTGGGAAGGAACTTCTGAATCTACAGGGTAAGAGTAGTAAAAGTATGCGTCAATATGTTAGAATGTACTATATATGTAAGAATGTAAATACATGCATAAATATACTGACTATGACTGAACAATACTACACTGACATAGGATAAACTACGTGATACGATACTGACAGAATGATGCATGATAGATGGGTGTATTTAAGACATCAAATATTAAAAAAGGATTTAAAAACCCTTATTGAAGAATGAACTCATTAATAGAGTTAACTTGATCATCATTTTCTTATAAAAGCCAAAAGTCTGACTGAAGCAGAATACTTGACTGATCTAAGACTGAAAATAAGTTGTGAAATACCAATGCACATGCATGAATAACTCTAACTCTGCCACAATCTTAATATGCAATATTATGCAAGGCATACAGTTTATAAAAAAGATTTCAACTTTCAAGAGTATGAGTAAAACTCATTAAATATCTCTAACTTATTAGTTTTGTAAAGGTAAATAAACACATAGTTAAAACTTCCTCAATTGACATCTGAACAACAATTGGAGTTTCTATAGCCGACAATAAAATCACGTGACCAAGAATATCAAGTCCATCATGAGTCTTGAATGATGAGTGTACTATACCCTTCCAAAATATAGGACCTGATCATCCTAGTGGATCCACTAAGTTAGGTTTTATCAAATGCCTCTTTTAGATTTCAATTACGACAATGTAGTTTATGGTATAGGGTCCCTTAAATTTCAATACACTCCATGCTAATACTACTCCCAAAACAAAAACTATTGACGTATTTTCCAATTCTTGACTAGTGGAAATTATTTTAATTGTCAACTAACCAATTAAAAATCTATCTTAGCCTCTTTGGAAAAAATTTTTTCTTATTGACACCATCTCATCACTTCAAAATTATAATCATTCTTTCTAACTTGTAATTTAAGTAACTAAACCATCTTTTAAATATTACTGACATTTGCCTAGGCTTAAATATTTATATGCCAAAACATTAAGGTTTACTGACTAACACAAAAATAAGCTTAAAGCTTTGTAAAGAATGTAATATTCATAAAAATCA
>JBDJHY010156083.1:0-12738 GCA_039654485.1 Withania somnifera
ATATACCTTTCCGTAGTTTGTGAGTAAGATAGCTTTGTTTTCCATTAAAAATTGTATTTCTTTTCTTTGTTTTTTTGTGAGGAGAGTGGTATCGTTAGGATCACTCTACGAGTCTATAGTATGGATGAGAAAGTTGTATGTAAAATTAACAAATTTCTCTGTAAGAATTCTTTGACATGCATTTTTTAAATTAAAAGGCAGGCTCTCAAGCCCATATATCGAGGGGTATAATGCCAAAGAAAAATGGGCCGATAAACTCGGTCTCTCACATATGAAGGCTGCAAATAATGAATTAGAAACAAAGATATATTGTTTGCGTCAATCTACGAAGAACTCCAGTGAGCTTGTTAAATATAGCTTCCCTGATGCTATTTGTTGCATCTCGTAACTCACCTTTTTCAAGGCAAAACACGAAAATTGAATTAAAATAAATAAACAAAGCGCGGATTAGATGACTTGTGGTGGGGAACTTCATATGCAGACTATTGAAATGGTGCTAAATAGCACCAAAGTTGGTGTTGTCTGACTCCGCAAAGGCAGTGGACAGAAGAGCCATAAAAAAAGTAGGCTATATTGAGTAATTTTGAAAAGTTAATAAATAATTTTTGAAATATCCTTCATATTAGTTTGACATTACAAAGTAAAGATAATAGTTACTACACATTTCAATATGGAGTTATTCAATTTTTTTTGTTAAAAATGTCAAGTCAGTGGATAAAATTTAGTAATATTTTTTTTTTAAGTCCTTCAAAAAGGAATTATACTAAAATTCTCCCGTTCAAGCTAAATAACAGCAATACATTTAACTTTTACCGTAAATTTACTCAATACTATTTTAGAATAAATAAGTAAAATTTGTTATAAATATTGTTCAATGTCTTGGAGATATTTCATCTGTGGACATTTTGCTTTAGCACAAATTCTTATCACAAAATGTTGATAGATTTTTTCACACTTGAATAAATTTCATATTGCACAAAAACGTAGTTTTAGTTCCCTCGTATTTAAAACATTGAAATTAGCTAAAATTATTATTTTTAAAATTTTCATTTACAAATAAAAGCTAGGCTTCACGTACGAGGCGTAGATTGACACTATTTTTATTAAAGTAAGAAACCCTTTAACGTGTTAGCTTTTTTACCCTTAAAAAATAAATTTTGCTTTAGACAAAATAGTCATTTAGTTACTATTCAAATATTTAAAAACAATTCTTTAATTTATTTCCTATTTAGAAATAGTTATTGTCATTCAATTATTTTTCATAATATTTAGGAACAATCATTTCTAATATTGAGAATAGTCATTTAATTATTTTAGATCTTTGAAAGATTTTTGAATTAAGTCCTTTATTTGAATAGCGTATATAATATAACATAATCATAATAAAAGAAATAGTCAAAAAAGTTGAAACTAATTTCTAAGTTGTTTTGGTGTTATGCGCATGAGTTTATAAATTAAACAAAACATCCTAGTTATTTTAGATCAACACTTTCTTTTAATTAAGGAGTATGTTTTTCGGTTACAAAATGTCAGTTTAGGAGCTAAACTGCTTTTCTTTTATATGGAATTTTTATCAACTTTTTTTCCCACTTTGAGTACAATATTATTCATATCATTTAAATAAATATAATATTTATTTTAACGTTAATTAGATAATTTTACTAGTTTGTACAAAACAAACATGCAAAAGACGTATAATAAACTAATATGATTATGAATCTGATAAAAATAAATAAATGTAAAGTGCATTGAAATTTTTCTCACCTAACTAAATAAACTTATTTATTGTTTTGTAAATTAAATACAAATATATCCTTACAGTTAGAGTTGCATCAGCTTAACACTTCATTACATCAAATACAAGTAATAAAAGGTAATTGCAAAGAATACTCTACGTACGTAAAATTGTTTCATTCAAGAAGATCACACCCTTTCACAATTTTCAATATTTATTTAGCCACAAGCTGGTAGATGCAATGTAGTAACTAATAATGATTGATGCTAAGAGATAGACGAGATACCATAGATCCCTCACCGACGAATAGCCTACTTTATTGATCTGATCAGATATACTTGCAAGTTATAAATGAGTTGAGGAAACTATCAGACAACTAAGACGGAAAGCAAGAAAATGACCAAATGGTTGTAGTGTCTTATTGATTTTTTTTGAAGATATACCAGAAAGTGAAATCGTTAAATGTGTTATTTGAAAGCAAGTATTTCTGTATAAGAGGGGTAATGCATAGGGTACGAGTACCTTGACTAGACATTGTAAAACTAAGCATAACATAGAATGGGTCAAAACAATTGGTATTAAGGAAGGCGGATTGAAGCAGGATACAATAAATGCAGCCAAAATCATAGTAGTAGATTATTTGTCTTTCACTTTTGCTTCTTCTGATGCATTTGTTTTATATGTATAAATTTATAATTCAATGTTTGTCGGTATTCCTAGAAGTACAAGCCGGTGAGATGTTTTTTAGATTACACAGACAATATGCATTTTATTTACGTACCGTATTTCATAATCTTTCATGTAGAAGTTCTCTAACTCCGATCTTAATCGTGTTGTAAATAAAATGATTATTTAACCATTACTTGTCATTGAATAGATAGTAAGTTTATAATTTAAAAACGCTATATGATGAAAATCGTAAGCATGATGCATAATTTATTCCATAATCATTTGGGATCGGTCCGGATTGCTCCAACCCCAACCAGACCAAAACCCAGCAGGGCCCAATTATTTTTGGACCGGACTAGAACAGACCAACCCATTAACATCCTTTAGTGCCTTCCACCATTTGCAGTCATTAAGTCTGTGAAATTAATAATCCTCCTATAAGTCATTGATAAATTGACATACAAAACAATAAAATATATAACTCATGTAATAAGATCAAACAAGAAATGAATCATTTGATAGCGAATATATAAAAAAGAAGGTAAATATATAAGCAATCACCGCTAAAAAGAGGTAAGTGGTTACCAAGTTTTATTTCACGAATTTAATTACTAGAGGTCATCTTATTCTATCTGAATTAGTATGTTAAATATGATTATATACATATAATACTTCTTAAAATATGTATATATCATTGGGTTTAGGTATATTTTGACTATTAACAAGACAGCGGAACATATACATAAAATAGGTCAGATGCTACAAGTTTTTGTATTATGAATCCAAACTATACACCGGGGCGGACCAGAGATTTAGGGGTCATGGATGCTTGAAAGGTTCAAAAATATATATTAACATTCAAAAGTTTTAAGGTTCTGCTCGAAAATCAAAGCACTCTGCTATCTCTTTAGTTTCATGGGTGTTTTTTTTTCAATCATATATCATTTTTTATATATTTTTTAATTTTGCACCATGTTTGATGTGTGCTGAAGCACCCTAATTTTCAAAGTAGGTCCACCCTTGCCTATATAAAGGCTTTCTAAAATAAAGGAAATCTCAAAGAGGGGAGTGCAAAAATCAACTAATAAATCAAACTGGAAAAAAATATTTTCTTAGTCACATTGGTTTATTGGGGTAACGATTTTTAATAGTTTTATAAAAAAACCTGGGTTATCGTTTTGGCATTGGTTTTTTTATATTGGATTATCGGTTAACTGATAACCCAATAAGATCATACTAAGCCACTTCTTTATCCCTAATTATATATTAGGTTCTTTATACCTTCATATTTTACAAAATTTAATTCAAATTAATTTCCCCTTTCATTTACTTTTTTGCCTCTTTGTCTCTCTGCTCTAAAAATTGAGATTGCAACTACGATTTAGATTTGTTTTCGAACTAACATTCAGTTTAAATGCATACAATGAATCAAGAAACAAACTCTTTTATATGGTAGAAACTTCATTTTTGGAACTCATAAGAAATAACCATGTAAATTTTCTGAAGTCAACAATAAAAGAAATGTACTAAAGAAATTTATTACTAGCCAAATGTGGAGAAGGACCCATAAATCGGTGTGGATCAATTGAAGAGGAAAACTAGAACTAGAATTTAAAAATGGCAATTTGTGACTCTTGCCACATTAGTAAGAAGAGCAAACATTAGACAAAGAACTCAATGTTATTGGTAAAGAAAGACTCCTAAGAATACTATTGACTGCTGTAAAGACAAGTAACCTAAACGATTATTTCATTGATCAAAAGATGACTTGGACATATGAAAATCCTGTGATTTACTTGAGGAAATGGGTTGGTCAAGTAACTGGGCAGCAAGGAGTAGATAAAGTTCATGCTCAAGAGTACCGCATAATAGTACTTTTCCCGTTGACCTATCCATCACAAGAAAAAAAAGGTGAAATTCAAATATAACATCATTATCAGAAGTGAACTTTGCTACATTAAGATTTTTTTTATAATTTCAGGCACCAAAAATATATTAGATAGAATTAAATATCGATTAATTTTAGGTAAGGTAGCATACCAAAATAAAAAAAATTGTCAAATATATTCCATTACAAATATGAATTTAATCGCTCCCCCTATACTCTTCTCGTACTGCCATGTTCTGCATATTATTAATTAAATGATGAGTATCTCCAAAATTCGAATACCAACTTGAGTCTCTAAACGTGGAAGGTGCAATGAGAGCAACCATGTACGACTTGGATGGAACTTAATAGAAATGGTAAAAACGATGATAGCAATTTAAGGCCAAGTGACTAAGCTTTTTGCAAACTAGACATTGATTTTGGTAATTGGACAAGTTGATAATGGTATTGCAACCTAGACCCTGTCCTCATCCAGATCTACCACTAGAAGCTTGACAATCATATTAGTTGACTTCTTAAATGAATTATCATTCCTAATGTAGTGGGATTGTCCAGAAGACAAGTTAGCTTGGCTTATCCATGCTTCAATCTTTTCGGCATTTTAAAATGATACTCATGACTTAAAACAAGCCATGAAGATCAACTAATGAAATTGATTCTGCTTTAGTAGTGACTGAGACAACCACGACATCATATTCTTGTACAAGTCCTCCAAGAATGTATAAGACAAGATCATAGTGCGTAATAAGGTGAGCTGCAACTTCAAGATCATTGGCAAAAGTATTCATCTTTTCAAGGTATTCTACCATGGATGAGTTGCCTTTCATTGTGATTTGTAATTGGAACCTTAGTTTCATTTCCTAGCCTTGGATTAAGATGCAAACATTATATCAAGAGTCTGTCAAACAGTATGCGATATCGTAAAATCGATTACTTGGGCTAAAATTTATTCAATAAAAGCTGGTCTTGTTTGATCCATAAGCTGTACGTTGGATTGATAATCACGTCAGTTGAGGTTGCTTTAGTAGGGCTATTTGAAATTATCTTTTGAGGGAACTTGTGTGTACCATAAATGTATCCCTCAAGTCTGTAGCCCTTTAGGACTAGGAGAATTTGTGATGTCCACACAATATAGGCATGACGATCCAACTTGAAAAGACAGGACTAATTAGCAGTGGTTGCAAGAGGAAAAAAACTAAAAACTTTTGGTTCTGGGAAGGGGATTTTTAGGTAATACTGGTAATTGAGGGAAGTTCCATTGTGAGATGTGAGTCTTCGCAAGTCTCCGATATCATGTATAGGTTTTAGGAAGAAGATAAAACTACTTGTATTTCATGGAGGAATTCTTCCTCAATATACACATGATGCTACATATAGTGTAGTTAAATACAAACTCTACAAGATATTATCCTTCATTTAGAAAAAACTTACAACACAAGAATTCTAACAGAAGACAACTTCATAAATGTGAGGATAACTTCACTGTTATAATAATCTAACAGAGAATCATAATTTGCGTTCATTAAGCCCCTGAAATGAATACTCCTCATATGTGTTATTGATAAATTAATATAGGAAAGAATAAAATATATAAAAAAGAGTCTAAATTATCCTTCATTTATTGAAAATAATATTAAAATGTCCTCCATCCACGTTTTAGCTCAAAAATATGCTTCACATCAACTTTTGAGCTCCAGAAAAAAAAAATAGAGATCATGAAAGAGAATTCATTTAATGATATGACATATTTCCATTTGTCCCAATTTAATTAGTTTAAACAAAAATTTTAAACCCGGATTCCGGAATTAGTTAAAATGACCAATCCCATTACTTTTCCTAACCCGTATACATTTGTACCGGTGTTACACTACCTATATTATACATGTTTTCAACATTGAATTATTTCATTCCTGGCAACAAAAGAGGAAAATTATAACTTCTCCAATTAACCTTTTCTAGGAAGTACTATTATTACCATATCGCAATAGTAGTTGTGGTCAACAGCACCTTCGAACCTCCCAACCTTAAACATCCCACAACTACAGTGAGAAAAAGAATAAGGAAAAAGCTAAGTCTCTCATCTCTCTGCCTCTAATATGTAGAAGTTCTCCTATTCACCAACTCAAAGTTTCAGCAACACCCTAATAATGCTTCTACTTTGCAGTGGAAGCCTCACAAGAAGAAGCCTGATAATGATTTGAATATATAATAATAAAAAAAAAAAAGAGTAAAATACACGGACACTAACTCAAATTTTCAAAATTAGATTTATTTTAATCCTAATATATTCTTGTACACCGATAAAAGAAGCTTAAAAGGATCAAATAGAGATGGGATGGTGTTGTGGGTTAAAATAATTTTTTCAAATTTATTTTAATTAATTAAATAGGAACCAATGGGAATATGCCATGTCATTAATGAAATATTTTTTTAAATTTGATATTGAAGCTGTTAAATAAAAGATATTTTGGAGCCATGTACAGAAAATTTTAGAGCCATAAGGTGGACAGGGAATATTTTTATACCATTTTCCAAAGGAAGTAACTCTTTATTATATATACATATATACATACATATATATATA
Organism: Withania somnifera; assembly: GCA_039654485.1. Classification (NCBI taxonomy): domain Eukaryota; kingdom Viridiplantae; phylum Streptophyta; class Magnoliopsida; order Solanales; family Solanaceae; genus Withania; species Withania somnifera. The sequence goes on from JBDJHY010156083.1 coordinate 6,877, forward strand.
AATATATTCAATATATGATGTTTAGAAAAATAAAAAGAAGCAGAAACACAGAAATATGATATATCTTTAGTACCACTCAAGAAGAGGCCATAAGGGTGTAAAAATAACTGATGAATAAAAAAATAAATTTGTTATTTGTCGTTTAAATATTATATTAGATATATGATATATCAGTAAAAATGAATTTTGTGAGAATATTATAAACTACACAATAAATAGTATTACATTACTTACACCCCACAAGCTATTATTAAGGTATTCACAACTTTCATAATTTCTAGCTTGTTAGAGACTCGAAACCAGCCTTACTAATGTTAAAAGAATATAAAATAATCAATATAATAAGATCATGAACTTCTTTCGTTGTATGTTGGCTTCTATAGAGTTATGCTCCTTACATATATTCTCTAATATTATAATAATACTATGCGCACACACAAGGAGAGTAGTAGCCTAGTAGGTATAGTGGAATAAGATTTTGTCATGTATTATTTTTAATTAACGCACATGCGCAGTTCACTAGTACTGTATTTGACTAAGAATAATTAATTCATGTTAATACATAAAACTTGTGCTTAAAGTGTTCATTCCACGAAACAAGAATCCCACACATTTACCCTAACAATATTTCAAATGCCTTAACCTTATGGAAAAGTTCTCCATGGTCCCACTTTTTCTTTTATAAACCTTCTATAATCTGATCTGACATTGTTAAAATGAGTCGATCGGTTCGAATCAAACATTTTAATTTGAATTGACTCAACCCATTTAAAACCGGTCCGGATTACTCCAACTCGAACCGGACCGGCCCATTAACATCCTTTAGTGCCTTCCACCATTTGCGGTTATTAAGTCCCTCAAATTAATAATCCTCCTATAAGTCATTGGATAAGTTAACATAGGAAACAATAAAATATATAGCTCATAACTCATGTAATCAGATCAAACAAGAAATGAATTATTCGACAAAGAATATATAAAAAGAAGCTAAATACATAAGCCGTCACCGCTACAAAAAGATAATTATTGAAAGTCATGTTATTCTATCTGAATTAGTATGTTATATATGATTATGTACATAATACTTCTTAAAATATGTATATATTATTGGGTTCAGGTATATTTTGACTATTAACAAGGTGGTGGAACACATACATAAAATAGGTCGATACTACAAGTTTTTGCATTTTGAGTCCAATCTATATGCAGTGGTGGATCAGAGATTTAGGAGTCTTCATGCTCGAAAGGTTCAAATACATATATTGACATAAAAAACTTTTAAGGTTTCGCCTGGAAATGAAAGCACCCTTTTATTTGCGGTCATTAAGTTCCTTAAGTTAATAATCCTCCTATAAGGCATTAGGATAACGATTTTTAATATACTTTTTTTATTGCGATTAGGTTATTGGGTAATGATTTTTAAAAGTTTTATAAAAAAATAAAATCGGGTTATCGGTTCGGTATTGATTTTTTGATATTGGGTTATCGGTTAACGATAACCCTAAACCACTTCTTTATTCCTAATTATATATTAGTGTCTTCATACCTTCACATTTTACAAAACCTAATTCAATTTGGTTTCCCGTTCCAATTTTTTCTTTTTGCCTCTTTGCCACTCTGCTTTAAAAATTGAGATTGCAACTAAGATTTAGTTTTGTTTTCGACCTCACATTCAGTAATGCACATAATAAATTAAGAAACAAACTATTTTATTTGTGTTGCATTTCTATAGTTCCTTTCATGTTAGTTGCTGCCGTTTTTATTTTACAGCATACTGTAAAATTGGATTATTGGCATGTCATTCCGCACGCTCCGAGACTACATCCTGGAGTAACACGGTACTTGGATCTGCAAATGGCCCCACGTTAATCCTTGGCCTAGCATGAGAAAAAGAATCAGAACTGAAAAGTAATGCGGAAGCTGATAAATGCGCTATATTTTTATACATAAATAATAAAATATTCTATAAAAGATAAATAAATAATTTGAAAACTTGATACAACTGTCTCATTGACTGTCCATAAAGCCTCTATTAATATTGATGATTTGTTGGACAAACTCCCAAGCTACTCTAAACAACTAAAATAAATAGAACTGATTAAGAACTCTAAATAAGTTGCCCTCGAAGATGAGGACGCACCTACCGTTGTCTGGAATCTATTAATGTTTACTAGCCATGAAACTGAGAGAAATATTTAAATCTACGTTATAAAAAAATGTAACTATAAAATATGTATCAGTACTTTGAGTCTTATCTGACCTTTTTTTGGTGTGAAATTCCATTTCTAAAATATTATAGTCGCATCATCATTTTGCTTTATAGGCTCTTTGGAATGCTTATCATCTATACAATTTTTACTGTTCTAGTTCATGAAAAATATTACATCAACTTTGTTATATTTAATTTTTTCTTAATAGATACGAAAACATAAAAGCGATGATTAACATATTGGATGGAGAAAGTACTATAATTAAAAATTTACATTATCAGATGCAAGTGTAAACCTTTTAGGAAAAAGACAAAACTTGTATTTCATGAAGGAATTCGTCCTCAATATAAATAGGATGCTACACAAAGTGTAGATAAATACGAACTCACCAAGAGCAAAACTATACATAATATGATCCTTCATCTAGAAAAAATAAATTACAACACATGAATTCTAATAGAAGACAACTTCATAAATGTGAGGATAACTTCACTGTTATGATGTCTTAACATGCCCTTAAAGGTTGAGTAGTGGTTGTGCAACTGCAACCTTGAAACAGAGGTGTCACACACCGAAGCTACCCCTTCAAGACTGGGTACTCGTGCATCCCACAACTATAGTAGGAAAAAGCTAACTCTCTCTTCGCTCTGCCTCTAATATGCAAAAGTTCTATTCACCAACTCAAAGTCAAAGCAACACCCTAATAATGCTTCTACTTTGCAACGGAAGCCTTACAAGAAGAAAGAAGCCTCATAATGATTTGAATATATAATAAAAATAAATAAAATATACGGGCAATAACTCAAATTTTAAATATTAAATTTATTTTAATCCTAATATTTCATTTTACATAGATAAAAAAACTAAAAGGATCAGATAAAGATGGGATGGTGTTATGTTTAATAGATTCATTTTAAATTTCTTGTCCTGGCCGAAAGAAGAAAGAAAGAAAATGGTGGCTCCTCTCCTTACAGTCAAGTGCTCCAAGGGCTTTTATTAATTAATAAAAGTAACTCCTCTCCTTACAGTCAAGTGCTCCAAGGGCTTTTATTAATTAATAAAAGTAATTGGAGCCATGTGCAGAAAATTTTAAACTAAACCTGTCAAACGGATCCGATTGACCGATCAACCGGCCCAAAAAGTATCGGACCAGCCCAAGGTAACTCGGAACAAACTGATATCGTAATCGGTATATACCGGTCGGGTTCCGAGCCTGGCAAAGTCAGGAAATCCATCCTAGTCAATCCGACTAGGCTCGATTTTTATAATTTTTTTTATAAGTTCCTCATAAAACTTTTTCACTTGCAATTTACATTGTAGCACTTATGCACAAAACTTCAACCATTTCTTTTTGATATGCCACCAAGTCAAGGTGACATTCTCTACCTTTGAGATATATCTCTTTCCCACCTTTTTTTTAATATTCTCAAGAAGTAATTGAGTAAACTATTGACGAGAAATAGCATTGACTAATCCTAAGATAAGGAGTCAAGAAATTCATCGCTTCTAACATTCTGTCTTTATAAAACCAACATTAGTATTGGGCAATTCTGTCAGCAAGGCTTGGACAACAACCATTTCTTTTTTTCATCACAAGATTTTCCAAAATCAAGTCTACAATCCTCTTGTTTCTATCTCTTTGATTAATAATTTAAAGTCAAAATGAATATGAAATTCTTGACATGCCATGTTTTAAGGGGGACAGATTCAGAAAATGAGCAAAGGGAAAGATATAACGATGTTGACAACACTTGTCAAGAAATGTCTAATTTTAGCTCATATTTGCTGAGAGTTGACAAGAATTGATCAGGGTACTTGGAACCTAATTCCATCACTTCCTTAGTAATTATTTTGTGTCCAAGGAGTGAGGAAAATAAAGTATTTGGTTATTTGGCTAAAGTTGGATTAGAAGGGGTGCAGTTTACGGTATATGGCCTTTTGGTATAAATTTCAGTTTTTCTCATGAAAAGTTGTTCATTTTCTCTTCTTTGTAACAGATAGAGGACACATCCAATATATTATATTTGTACTTCCTCATCTCAGAATACTTGTCAGATTTACTAAAAATATTGGTCTCAAAAGACTAATCATTTTAGAAATTCAATACAAAGCTAATTTATTTCTATTCATTTTAGAAATTCAATACAAAGCTAATTTATTTCTATTTTACCCTTAGTAGTAGTTGTTCTTAGCAACTACAAATACCACAATTATGACACATAAATAGAGTAAATGATCAATGAAGAGAAATTGAATCTTTTTAAGTGTAAATATGTAAAGGTGGTGACAACTGATAAATAAGTTATTTGTAAATACATGAATAATAAAATATTTTGTAACTGATAAATAAGTTATTTGAAAATTTGATATAACTGTCTCACTGACTGTCCATAAACCCTCTATTAACATTGATGATTTGTTGGGACAAACTCCCAAGCTACTCTAAACAACTAAAATAACTAGAACTAATTAAGAACTCTGAATAAGCTTCCCTCGAAGATGAGGACTCACCAACCGTTGTCTGGAATCTATTAATGCTTACTAGCCATGAAACATAAAGGAATATCTAAATCTACATTATTAAATAATGTAAGTATAAAATATGTATCAGTTCTTTTAATCTTATCTGGCCTTTTTTTGGTGTGAAATTCCATTTTTACCAAATTATAGTCGCATCATCACTTTGCTTTATAGGCTCATTGGAATGCTTATCTACACAATTTGTATTGTTCTAGTTCATGAAAAGTATTACATCAACTTTGTTCTTATATTTTGTTGAATATATATTTATTTTTTCTTAATGGATACGAAAACGTAAAAGCGATAATTAAAATATAGGATGGAGAAAGTACTATAATTACAAATTTAAATTATCAGATGCGAGCGTAAAACTTTTAGGAAAAAGATAAAACTTGTATTTCATGGAGGAATTCATCCTTAATATAAATAGGATGCTACACAAAGTGTAGTTAAATACAAACTCTCCTAGAGTGAAACTATACATATTATCCTTCATCTAGATAAATTAACTTACAACACATGAATTATAATAGAAGACAACTTCATAAACATGAGGATAACTTCACTGTTATGATGTCCTAACATGCCCTTAAAAGTTGAGCAGTGGTTGTGCAACTACAACCTTGGAACATAGGTGTCACACACCAAAGCTACCCCTGAGCAAGACTGGGTACTTGATAACGCTCAAACTACACTTCCTTTTGAAGCATAAGCGGTCAGTTGTCAAATATAGAACCCAACAAAGATTTAGATCGATCCTACAGGAAGCATATGCAGTATGCGAGGCAATCAAGTAACAACAGAGTTAAATTTCCACAACTATAACTTAAACGGATATAGCACGATAGGGGGATAAGGATAGAGTTACGTACGAATTATGGACAACAGCTGATCAATGACTTCACTATGCAAAGATAGCAAGTAACCAAACTAGGAAAATCTATATCATCAATGATCCATGGTAGTTAATAGAGTATAAGCAATTATCGTCCTATAATTTTTTGTTAGTGCAAAGTTACATATAAACCTAATGCTATTTACCTAAGTGTTTATCTATTTTTAATCCTAAGTAAATTTCTTTTACACCGGGTTGGGGCTGTGAAAGAGTGTGGTGTCTGTGTCGTGGTAACCC
>JBDJHY010156104.1:0-12738 GCA_039654485.1 Withania somnifera
AAAAGGCTTCATGACAAGGAAAATTTCATATTGTTAAGTACAAAAGAGTAGCATGTAAACTATCTTGGATAGGAAATTATGACAATGTTAAGGCTTATCCAGATTAATTAGGAACCCCTAAAATTAATGTGGCATATATAGAGATATATACATAGAATATTTCAAATAAACACAATTACTCTATATAACACATGCGTGCTACAATTAACAACTATTTAACACCAAATGGAATAGAAAGTTGGCAAAGAGGAGACTTGGATAAAAATTTAGATACAAAAACCAAATAAGCAAGCATGTTGCTTAAGGCCTGTTGAAGACAGTCGAATACAAGGGAGCATGCAACATTTAAGCTAGTATAGGCAATAAATATGTTCAAAACTATGGAATTAATATCATGACTCTTACCATAATATGGTAATTCGATAAAATTTCTAATCGTGCAACTTTTAACATTATAGGTCAGCCTAACGAAATCATGTTATTGATTCTTGTTCCTTAGGCATCATAACCCAATTTCGGGGATCATGATGGCACCTACTATCCTACCAATAGGAGAACCAACCCCATAGTCTTTAGCCGAAGTGGAAGACTACTATATCAAATATAGAAAGCACAATTTTAAAATTACAATATAGAAGTGAATAAAGCGGAAGTAATAGAGTCAAATAATATTCCCAAAACCTGGTATCAGTGTTATGTAAAATGCTAAGTACAAAACAAGAACTCATAATGTTTAATATAACTAACTGTATCTTCAAAAATACATGGAGATCAAATAGAAATGCTAACGTCGAAGAGAAGAAGGTAAAGTAGGATGCCAAGCTCATCATGAATCTCAAAAATAAAATGTGATCTGCATGAATAAATATCGGTAATCATGATTGGGCACCTATACTTGGATTTGCACATGTGCAAATATAGTATGAGTACAAGTGGCTGAAGCAACCCGTACCTAGTAGGCTTCGAGGGCCCACTAGGCATGTAACAATAATAACCGCAGTATATAATAGAATACAATAAAGGGGTCACAGAGGCAAATAGCACAACAAGGAAAGCTAGCTACTCAATTAAGAATCAAGTACAAGTAGACATGTATCGCTAGCTAATCACATAACAGGATCTCAGGCAAAGAGGAAAAACGTACCCAGAATCCTTGCAAGAGTACATGTGAATAATAATACAATAAACAGGAGTCAAAGAAGACAGAAGGAGAACATGAATGGTATACCTGTAACCTCAAGTAAAGGGTAAACGAATGTATAGTAGTATAAAGGACTAACTCCCATATAGTATGAAGTGTCAATAACCAATAATAACAACTAATCAGTAATAAAGATAATAAAGTAAAGAAAATAAACATTGATAAGTCCCCAAAAAATAAGCGTGACGTACATAGAAGCATGCTCACCCGTAAGCATTATCATACTACCATGGGTACACTAACGAAAACAAGTTCCAAAAAGTAAATACAATCATATGAAGTAACCAATTCTCCGTACGCTTCTCCTCCGATACTCGGAGGCCCAGCAGGCAGAATCCATGGAAGGATAACCTAAATATTCCTATTATATCTCTCCTACATCCTATATCCCCGCCTTCGTGTTGCCGTAGCCTAGAGGAAAGGTCCATTGAGGTATGTTACCATGTATGATCTCTAACGTAATCATAAACTCACATACCAAATCTCAGAGACTCAAGGGCCTCAATAGTTTGGCATCTTGTAAGGAAAGAGGAGAACAGGGACTGTATACCGGTAACCTTAAGTAAGAGATGAATGAATGAATAGTAATATAATGTAAAATATGCACATAGCATAAAATGTCCAGTAGCTAATGATAACAGCTAAGCAGTAATAACAATACAAAGATAATGCATATAAATGTTGTGAACTCCCCGAGAAACAAGTGCAACATACAAAGAAACATGCTCACCCATAAGCATCCACATACTACTAGGGGTACACTGAAGAAAACAAGTGCACAAAAGTAAATACAATCACATGAAATAACCAGTCCTGCGTACGTTTCTCCTCCAGTACCCATAGATCCAGCAGGCAGAATTCATGGAATGCTACCCTAAATATTCCCGGTATATCTCTCCTCCATCCTATACCCCCCTCTCTGTGTTGCTGCAGCCCGGAGGCAAGGTCCATTGAGGTAAATCACCATGTACGATCTCTAACGTCATAATAACCTCACATCCCAAATCACAGAGCCTTAAGGGTCTCATAGTCTGGCTTCCTGTGCTTCATGTCGATACTGTCATCATGTCGTACTCGGCAAGTCATGTCGTACAACGCCTTAATGTAATAGTATCACCAATATCCTCAATAAACATGTATCATCAATGTCTCCATAACCATCAACTGTGATAAGTGTCAAAAAGTTATACTCACTGCCGTACGACGATAGATTCAAGTGCCAGTGGCTTTAATCACTACCGAAAGAAGTTGGTCTCAAGTCCAAGCATACTTAGTCAAGTGATATTTCCCAGTGCCAGGATATACACCCTGGGCTAAAACAAGTAAAATAGTATTACCAGGTACTAGATACAATGGTGAGTCTAAAACAATTGAAAGGTTATTACTTATATTATTATTATTTAAATATTTCAAATTATTGATTTATATCATTATTCATCAACATTACTAACATCAGTCTCTAGCCTCCACGGCTCAATAATCATGTGGTGATACTGGCCCAGCCCCAAAACAATCTAATTGGAGCCAAAGACCTAACCTCTCGTATAATGAATGCACAACATATCAACAATCATATATATATGATCATGTAATAACAACTACCTATGCCCTGCACATGCCTGGACAACTTCTAAGTCAGTGGCACTATATAAATTCAGATGCCAATATATATATCAATGAGGAACGAATGAAGGAATGGTACAAGGTTACTATAACAACCAAACTAACCAACCCATGGATGCTATTTAGTACAGTTACTAAAGTTATAAGTCAAGAGATAGCCCCACGGAGCCTACCTGTAGTTCGACGATAAAGCGCTGTAAGCTCACAAATATTACTCTGACTGATATCACTCTAAAACATGCATAAAAGTATTCCACATGCCAATATGAGTCTAATGATATAATTTATGCTATGTTTCAGAGTGGGCCTAAAACGGGGCCCAAATTAGGCCTACGGGGCCCGCTCGTTGGAACTGAAAATGAACGTCGTCACGGGGTTTCCAATGTTAGTAGGAACTCGTGCTATAAAATTGAACATAATTCGAGTACGGGAAGGCCTCCAATATAGTTCGAACAGATTTTACTATAATGGGGTCAAAGATGCAATCTTTATAGGATTTAACATTGGAGTTCGATGAATTAACGATACTACGCAACAAAATATACTCAAGGAATGAAGAATTATGTAATAATATATAACTATGACATGAATTCATCAACTTCACCGCTTGGGGCCATTGATGGAGGAAACTAAGAAATCAAGTATCAAAACAAAGAAGAAACTTACCCAAATCGCGTGGAAATCAAAGGGTAACACTTGAAAATTTTTATCAGCCTTGAATTGATGTTTGGAATGGGGTTTTTGCACAAAAATAGAGGGGAAACATAAAAGTTTTTCAGAAATAAGAACTGATGGTCGTGCAGGAATTTTATAAAACTACCATACATTTTCTTCATCACGATCACGTCGTAAGAAGTCGTGATCGTGTAGAGGGTATTTCCTCGGCATCGCAATAGCGTACAGTAGCTAAGGGAAAAACTGAATCGCAATTGCGTGAAAATTCTTCGCGATCTCGTGTCTTGGCTTCGCGATCGCAAAGAAGGAGCCACCTGCACTAGTTACAAGCCCATTTTACATAAATAAACTATGAACGCACGCCCAAAATAATATTCTAGACTCGACGGCATAGTTGAAATCAAAACCGATGTCGTTTCGAAAAAATACTGACCAAGTCAACCCTTAGGCTTAAAATCATAAAATTCCCACCAACACTTTGAAAATACGACTAGTTTGAGAAATGAATCAATACCTCTACTAACCTAAAATCACTATTCTGGAGCTGATAAAAGTATTAGAATTTTGATCTGACACTCCGACCACCAAAATACCACTCAAGCTCCACATTAGGCCTTAAACTTAACTAAAATACACAAATGAGCATAAATTGCAAACGAAAACTCTGAAATACAAATTTAAGGTCAATCTTGACTTTGTTTGGCATTCGAGAGCTAAAAAAAATTATCAAATTTAATCCCAAACTCGTATTGAAGGAAAGTTGACTTTGGTCAACAAGTACTTAATTTTAGGCTCTAAAACAGGTAATTTGAGATATTTCTCAACCGAACCACCAGAAAATCGAACTACCGGTTCCACCAAGTCATAAATGACTTGGGGCAACCACTGAAATGCCCTAGAATGTAAAATGTCGCGTATTTCTCATAAATGACCATGAGGGTCATTACAGTTGTGTACCGAGCACCAGTATTACCCTTTTCTGCTTGCTTTAGACTAGGTTTCACACCTTGGTACTGGATACTACCATTTACCACATATGCTAAGACTTGAGTTTGACCTCATTCAGTAGTGAGTACAACTGCTGGGACTTGAGTCTGACTTCACTTGGTAATGAGTACAACCTTTCTATACTTACCACATATGTTGATATGGAACGTTATTGATACCATTATATTGACGTGCGAGGCGCCCCGAGTTGCCGTGATTGCGGTACGTTGAGACCCTTATGCTGAGGCATTGTATGCCAGATATGAGACTCCCTGACACTCTGTGGTATTGTGATGCAAGTTTACTATGATGTTAGAGATTTATAGGCGGTTGGCACACCTCCATGAGCCCTGCCTCTGAGATGTATGTGGCTGGAGGAGGGGTATAGGTCGGAGTAGGGATATACGGGGTTAAGCTCTTCCACGACTCCTGCATGTTGGTCCTACAAGTACCGAAGGAGGAGCTGCACAGGAATTATGACATCATTGTGTCTATGTTTACTTTTTCGTACTTGTTTTTTTTATGTACTCCCAGTAGAATGGGATGTCGATGGGTGAGCGTGCCTTATATGTACTCTGCCAGTCTTCTGGGGGATTGGCAAAATTTTACTTGTTATACCGTTTTACTTACCATAAGAGCTAGTTATAATTGTTTACTTACTGTTTGTCCTTACCTGGTGGGTTACTTGTGTGTGGATCTATTTGTTGTATCATTTCTTTCCATATCTTGAGATTACCGGTATACCAACCATGTTCCCTTAGTGCCTTCACTATTTATTTTTTTTTAATTTTACTATTATTATTTCTGCATTACTGCAAGGACCCCGGGTACGTCGTTTATCTCCTACATGAGTTCATGTTCTGTGTTTTAGCTAGCGTTAAGCATGCCCTATCTGCTTCTTGCTCCCTTTTTTGTGTGGCTAGCTTTCTGTGTTGTGTTACTTGCTTTTGCGACCTTATTTCTTATATTCCTGTTATTATTTTTATATTTGCTATGTGCTTAGTTGGCCCTCGAAGCCTACTGAGTACTTGTTACGTCGGCAACTTATACTCATACTACACTTCTGCATCTTCCTGGATGCAGATACAAGTGTGAGTTATCGCTGTTGACGTCGCATATCGTTGTAGCTAGTTAACTTTAGAGGTACATGGTGAGCTCCAGGCGTCATAGTTACCTACATCTCTTCCGTATATTTTTGTCTCTTTTGTATTTCTGGGACAGTTGTATCTGTTGTACTTTTATATAGTGTTAATCCGTACTTCGTAGCAGCTCATGGATACACTGATACAAGGTCTCGGGAGGGTTTTATTGACTGTGTAATATGATTTTGTCTTCATTATTTCGTCTTTCCATTGCTATCGTTGTTTTACTGTAGTTACGCGTAACTTACTTGCAATATCGCTTGCGGCTATGGGCTACATGGTTGATTCTCCTACTGGTGGGATAGTAGGTACCATCACGATCCGAGAAATCAGATCGTGACAGATTGTAACCAAATCAGAAGGCCATCTGCTATTCTAGTTACTCGTGACCAAACTAAATTTCATTTGACAATTAATTTTCTGATGAACTTATTATTCTTATTTTCCAACTGACCTTGCTATTTACAAATTTATTTGAAAAACAGTTCGAATGAGGAAGGTGAGTCATGAGAATTGAGTTTTAACTAGTTATCTACGAGCACAAAAATCATGACGTATAGTAGGAAGAGTTAGTTAGCTCATCAATGAAATTAAGCCAAGTAACATAAGAAGCACACTAACTCCCTATATGTATAATTCAAGTGTCAATCCATTTCCACACGCTGCTCCAAATATCATAAAAGAAATCCTACGTCTTAATTGTGTGCTAGTCCAAAATTACAAAAATGAGCAGAACCATGACGACTAGTACTTTAGTAATGTTGGTATTAGTAATTACGTGTGTTGCGATGAAAGGAAGCAATGGTCATCCTTGTAGCAGCACTTTTTTTTCAGCATTGATTCAACTGATACCTTGTAGGGCATCAGTGATTCCGTTCAGCCCGACCCCACCAACCGAGGCATGCTGCTCCTCGATCAAGGCGTTAGGACAGCCGTGTCTGTGTGTTCTTCTCAATGGACCTCCTATTTCTGGTGTCGATCGTAACATGGCCTTACAGCTTCCTGATAAGTGCACTGCCAACTTTGAACCATGTAAGTTTGTCTCTCTGAAATTTGCGAATATTCATTGTAAAGTAAATGACTTGGGTTCGTTAGGAAAGTTATTTTCCTCCTTTCAGTAAACAAATATTTTCTAGTGACCAAAAAAAATATCTGATAAAATATGTTTTTGCAACGACATCCGTCTTACCAGGTTCTACAATTAATTACAAAAGAGTATGTCTAAATAAGGAACTATATACATCTTTTTTGTTTGTTTGTGAAAACATCCTAAATTCCTAATAAAGTTTTTGTTCTCTTTCTCTTTTGTAGGTGAATTTACAAAGTAGGAATAGTAGATTGATTCTAGCAGGTGTGGTGAAGGAAGAAGTCTAGAATAAATATGTGCAGGGGAGCTGGGCTTAGGACTGCTACTCTGAACAAAGTAGATTTTATGAGCAAGTGAAATATGTACTAAATCAAATTAAGTGTCTACTTAGTTGTTGTCATAGTTTATTTAGCTCATCTTAGTATTGTTATTGTAATAATGTTCAGCATAAGTACTACGTAATGCAAAAATGGTCACTTTGGAACCCAGTGCAAGAATCTGCCTTAAGCCACTTTTATTTTGACCCACACATATATATATCACTACAACAAATATAAAGATTGATTTTTTGAAAAGAATAATAAAAATACAGCAACATCATATGGACTATCATATAGTGTCAATATCACAAAGACTCCTAAATCCATCCCGAGCCCTTTCTTCCACCTCTCCTCTTCAATCCTCGATAAAACTATGATATGAAATCATGAAATAAAAGTGTACGTCCAAATTGATTTTTGTCTCATAATTTCAAATTACAAACATAATATTACATATTCAAACGCCTACGTAGTGTTCCGTATTTCTATTACTATATCAGTAATCCTTACATATGCATTGGACTTATAAGGATTTGATCCTTTCTATTTTTTCAGGTTATTACGTGAATGCGAGACCACACAGGACATATCATTATTTGAAAGTTAACTATTGAGATTTAATTAATTAAAAGAAAAACTATCTTAATCATATTAATTGATTGCTTAGAGTTTTAAACACAACAAGATAATAAAAAACATCGTGTGATAACGTAAATTTAGCAATTGGGGCCGAGGTGTTGAAACTAGAACAAATCTAATAGTTTGTTTGACTAAGATTTTTTTTGAATTACTTATTTTTTTAAAAAAAGTGTTTATTTTTAAGAAAGTAAAGTGTTACCAAATTTTTGGTAAAAAAATAAGTGTTTCTAAAAAGTGGCAGAAGTAGTTTTTTAAGCTGAAGAAAGTAATTTCTCCCTAAAAGTATTTATTCGGAAAACACTTCTGAAAATAAAAATGCACTTTTAAAAAATTTGATCAAACACTAATTGCTATTCAAAAATATTTTTAAAATTTATTGGTCAAACATAAACTATTTTTTTCTAAAAATACTTTTTTAAAAATAAGTTAATTTTACAAGCTTGGTCAACCGGCTATAAAGCTGGAGAAGAATTAACTTTTATTTTTTCCTTCATTTTCTCAAACCACAATCTATTTTTCATACCTCAACTTTAGTTTATCACACATTTTTTTTTATTTATTATATAAAAGTCATTTAACTTTAGATACTATTACATAAAAATTATTTTATATTATATAATATAAAGGTCATATAACTTTAAGTGAATTACACAAAAAAAATAAAAATTCATCCTTTGTCACATAATGTCATTTAATTTTAACCAAGCTAATTAAAGAAAATAATTTTCTCTTGAATTTTCAATGTTGCAAATAAATATGACGTGACGCTGACAAAGCTAATAAAAAAATAAATCTCACTGGAATTTTTATTTTGCATAAAAAAAATGACATGACGCTTTAAAATAAACTAATTACATTTGAGATAATTTTAGAAGCATGTCTCAATGTTTCACTTCACAAGACCAATCGTAGTAGTGGTTTATGGTTGCCTTTATTTTAATTTCTTTATGATAAATTTAACCCATTATCATTAAAATTAACATATATATATATATATATATATATTAATCATATGTATGTATATATTTACATATATCTTATCAATGATATCCATTATTCTAATTATGTGAACAAAATTCAGAAAAAGTATTTAAGAGATTTGCATTATATTACTATTTTCATTCACAACAATAGGTATTATTTTTTTTTTAAATCATTCTAATAAAACTATTCAATAAATTTGTGTTTTCTTATGTGATACAACTGAATAATAAAAAAATATAGACCAAACAAATTGAATCGAAAGGAGAAAATTTGAATCAAATTAAATTTATTTTTATTCAATTGAGTAATATTTTATCAAAACCAAATATACACTCTTTTTCTTAAAAAGAAGAGAATTAATGAAACCCTCATCAACAACCCAACCTAATGTACACCCCACTCTGTTATATAAGTATTAATCCATGAGATTTTTGTGAATTGCATTTTGGTTTTGTAGATAAAATAGGACAAGAGGAAGCGTGTGCTAAGATGGACCATGCACAATGTAGCAAACAAGAGGGATGATTCATAAATTTCACGCTGATTCACCATCCTATTAAACCTTGGAAATTTAATAGACTTGCTATTTTGCACGTATTTGCTCCTTCTACGTCATAATATGATTCGAAAATGGAATATAGTTCACAAAATTACAGGTCATGTAGTTAATTGCCCTCCTTTCTGGATTTGGGGAAAACATATAAATATGGAAGCTTGTTGAGCTGGTGGTTAGGGTCTGTTTATGGAGATTGGTCTAATAATATTTTTAAGTCAGGCATGAATTAAACTTGGTTACTTTTACGTGTGATCCTGAATTTTGTCGAGTAAAACTATAAATTTTTTTTTTTCATATTAGAACAATTGAACTTTATCACTAAAACAATAAAATTATAGAACTTTAGCCTTTATTATAACAAGATCGCTTCGATATAGTGTGTTTTAGTTGTACTACATAAAGTTTTAGTAACTTTTATTGTTATGGTGGATAGAACTCAATTGACTTTTAAGGTGAAAGACTGCACTTTTTGGGTTGTGTATAATTATGTTGAGAACAGTAATATAATTTAATTTCAACATAAGATCAATCAAGTCAACTTTAGAGAATTATGAAGTTGAACATTTATTTGAAACACAAAATGACTTGAGAAATGAAAGATATATACCTACCTTATTTACCTTCTCATCATGTAGTACAACCTTCGTATCTATCTAGTTCTAAGAATTATATAGATAGCAGTCAATTTTGTAACATTATTATTTATTAGAATAAAATGAAGTACTAACTCATTTATTAACGGATGTTAATTGATTTAGACTCCTTCCCACGATCCTCGTTTTGATAAGAAATCTAATGTTCGAATTTGCATAACAAAGCCCATAAATAGGAGTACTAACTCGATTATGCTTTTTGGACATCACAGTTGCATCAATATCTTCGTACAATGCGCTCACAGCAACCTTTGGACTTGTTTGATAAGTCCTATAAGAATTGAAAAGGGTGTGTTTGCTACGAAGGAAAATGTTTTTTGCGGAATTTATTTTCCTAAAAATATTTTCTTTAAAAAATAAGTGGTTTTCTTACGTATTTTTTAGTGTTTGGTTAGTAAGAAAAAGATATTTTTGTAACAGCATTTAGGTTTATAATCCGGGCAAATACTAATGACACCAAACCCGACATCGACTCCCAACCAAGTATCTGACCTCGATCCGGGCACGACTTCCAACCACAATTCTCAATTTGGGACGCAATCTTAACTCTCGACCGTATACCCAAACCCGACTCACGTACCGAGACCTGACAGACTCCCATCCCAAGACCTGACTCGACTCCTAACTTGAGACTCGACCTGACTCCAACTCTCAACTTGGGATTCGGCCCTGACTCTAACCTTCGACCCAAGACCCTACCTAAGACTGGATCTTGACTCTCGATCCTGACTCGAGATCAGACCCGAGTACGACTCTTGATCCAGAAATTGACCCCAACTCTCGATCTGATGCTAGAACCTAAATTTGTGCTCGACTTTCAATTTGAGACCCAACATTGAATCTCAAACAGAGACCTGACACTGGAGTGGGATTCAACTCCGAATCCTAACACATGACTCGACCCAAACTCCTAACTCGAGATCCGACTTCGACTTCTGACCTGGAACCTAGCCTCGATTTCTTAACCTGAGACCCCAACCCAAGTCTCGACTCGAGATCAAATCCGACTCTTAACCTGACTACCAACTTGGGACTTGATTTAAATTTTTGACTCGAGATCCCACTATGACTCCTAATTCAGGACTCGATCCTGACTTTCAAATTGAGAACGAACTCTTGACTCAAGGCCCAACCTGACTCCTGATTTGGGGCCCAAGCCTAACTGTCGATTTGAGACCTCACACTGAACTCGATTCTCAACTCGAGATTTAATCCCGACACTTAACCCAATATTCGATCTTGATTCTCTATCGAAAACCCGAGACATGACCTCGATTCTCGACTGTTGATCCAATCGCGATCTGACTCAAGACCTAACCCAATTACGACTTTCAATTTGAAATTTGATCACGGTTCTCAACTCGAGATTTGATACTGATTCTCGATCTCGGACCCAACCTCAATTCTCAAATTGAGATCCTACCACGAATCTCAATCTGAGATGACCTCAATTTTTGTTTTAGGACCCGATCCCAACTCCCAACTCCTAACCCCAATTTCAATTTGAGACTCGATCTCAACCTGAAATCCGATCCCGACTCTAGATTCAAGTCAGAACTCAAGTCATGAGTTGGTGTTGGGTCTGTTGACACTCATTTTTTATTTTTCCCTATTTTAATCAATTATTGAGCTTTTGAGTTTTAAAATATTTAAATAATTGAGGTTTAATATGTATCAAATATGGGGGCAAATATGTAGTAATCTAAATAGAGAATAATAGGGTAAATATTTTTCACACTATTATTATGTCAGTATTTAAAAAAAATAAAAATTGACTCAATAAAGAGAAAGAGAGAGACCGCAAGGCTTTTTGTCTGCTCTTGATAATAAAAAAAAATTCTATTATTACATTTTGACCATTAATCATGCAATTTTAATTTTGCCCTTAAATGGAATCACAATTACAAGTTTGCCGGTCGTTCTCCTTTTCATTTTTTTATATAATAGAAAGGCCCAGAATTGCAAGTTTAGTTATATTTTTGTTCATGAGAAATATAATAATTACTTTTCATTTATGTACACAAAGAGCAATATTAAGATATTTCATAATTAATTATTTTTTTATTTGATCAAACTAAGCAATAACTTATGATATATTTAGATTGTCAATTAAAATTAAACCATTACTTATTCCAACATCTAGGCAGACTGATGCACTAAAACTTATGTCATATGTGGAGTTTCAAATTGGACCAGACTATAAGGGTTAATAGTAAACAATATTACCTTATATTTTTTATGATGTTGTTTTCGAGTCTTGTACCATGACCTTCTGATTACATAATAGTAACGTTATCAATTATTTCAAGACACTTCTTCTACTTAACGTCAATTTAAATATTAAATTGAACAATTAATTTAGGTAATATATTATTCACATTATGTAATGAAACATTTTAAAGAATATATTAAAATTTTAAGTGACGTTGTACTCCCTCCGTTCACTTTTACTTCTTTCACTATTTCAAAAATAAATTTTCACTTTTGTTTGTCATTTTTAATATATCAAGAAAAGATAATTCTTATTTCATGTTTTACCGTTAACATTAACTATTCTAGATGAGTTTGACTACTACTGTTGTTTTGGAGAAAAGCTCTTGCTTTTGAAAACTGCTGTTTGAAGGTCGCCACTTAATTATTTGAAAAATAACTAAGAAAATCTTTTAAAATGGAGCTGAAACATGAATAAGACTTTAAGTTTAGAGATTTTTGATAAGATTTCTTATTAATATCCCAAGAAGGTTTTATAGACACTCGGGTATTTGCTAACTCAAGGTTGTCCGTTCATTTTGACCAAAGTCTAAAAAATTATTTATTTTATTAGTTCAACTAAGCAAGTAAATGCATATAAAAAGTAATAAATAAATAAAG
>JBDJHY010156114.1:0-12737 GCA_039654485.1 Withania somnifera
GAGTTGGGATATCCCTCCTTATCCCATCCGGTGTACCAAACGACAATGATTAATCCAAAACAAGCACCTAGACTATGGTGAAGACCTCAGAGGAATTGGATTCACTTTGCAACCTCTATTTCTGAATAAGAGTCAATAGAAGCTTTACCGAGCTCGCAATCTATCAAAGAGGAGATAGAGTCAATAAAATCAACAACTAAACGAGGTACTCTCCAATATTTATACTTTATTACAAAAGTCCAAAGGTGGCCCTTTAAGTAAATTGCAAACACAACCCCAAATGTGAGCTGCCCCTTTAAGTTGCATTCTCCAAATGCAGCGTCGTATCACTCTTAAGTCTTAGCATCTTCCAAACAATGAGCTTCCAAAATAGAGGTGGTTTGCAATGGACTTGTGGCGTCGCATGTCTCTCTTGCGAACACATCTCCCTCATTTGCGCTCCTTTCATTCTCCAATCCAATCACCATGACATAGGACCTCGGAGATGGCATTAAGGTGTGTTCAAGCACGTCCCTCTTCATGTCCTTGAAGAGCTTGTAGGTCTTGAGCCTAGCTTCTTGTAAAAGGCCTTGGTGCAACTTGGCTTGCATCACGAGGCATAGTTGTATTGATCTCCACATGACGATCCATTCATTATTGATAACCACATAAAAAGTTCCTTACAATTAATCCGCGCATAACAATTTGTTAACCAAACGACCCCTAAGAGTCCGTACTGATCGTTAACAGAACAATATATGCTCTCCATTCCATTTCCAAGCAGCTAGGTTTGACTTGCTCTTACATTATGAAGTTATTGAACTCCTTGATCTTTCAATCTTATAGTTTTTCTTTTGAATTTCAAACTTCTAAGAGTTCCTCCACCTTGTACCTACATACTTGAGCGGTTATTGTATCTTTCCTATCTATATATGTAAAGATAGTGAGCATGGCTATTAAGTTTGTGAATTTGAGAATTTAGAGAAACCTGATTGAGGAACAATCTAGAATGGAGTAGAGAAAAGAGATCTGTCTATGTATTTTTTTTTAAAATAAAGAGAGCTTTGACTCTGTATTTGAATCAATAGAATATGAGCTAACCTAATGCAGAATAACTAAACTCCATTCCTTATAATTACCCGTAACAACTAATAACATATACTCTCCTAACTGATTGAGTTTCAAAGGTTCTAGCTGTATGCTTTAGTCCACCAGGTTATAAATTTTATTTAGAGTTCACCCATGCTCTGCCAGATTAAGGGTGTCATCGTAAAATCAACCATACTTCCAAGAAGTTGATTTACTTCCATTTCCCAGTTTAAACATGATGTTTCCATTGAACTCTCCTTTCACTTTCATATTATTCGTTCATAATTAGAATGTTGTGGATATCACATCCAATTAAATTAAGTATTTAATTATACTTTTAACAGTAGCTTTCTTTATTATTCTAGAATAGGATATTTGTTTCGCAGTTGATAAGTATTAGGTTTAGCTATAATTAGTTGTTTAGAATAGGATTCATGTCTCGTACTTTCATTAGGATTATGGTTCGTATGGATGTAATAAGACTTCTAATTAGAGGAGTTTCTGGGGAATAAAATGATGTCATATTTCAGCCCCAAAACACTAAGAGATCTGGGACTCTCGCTAAGGAGTCCTAAGGTTATAAGCTCCCTTTTAACGAGCTTATTTGTTTTATCAAAGATAGGTCGCTCATGGAATAAAAACAAGAGGAAGAATCTGTTGAACACAGACTTCTTAGTGAATCGCCCTGTGACAAGATCCATAGCGCGTGATTCTTACATAAAACTTATAAGGCAATGTGATATTTCGTTGCTGCACCTCTTTCACGTATTGTCTATGTAGCTGCAATTGATGTTCTCCGAAGAGCCTGCACCTGTCGACTTATTTCCATAGTCACTTTTCTTAGAATGTTTTGTTGGAAACTTTTAAATCTTTCACACTGTAGCCTACACAAAATTTATCCTATGTTGTCAATTACAAAAAAATGGGAAGGTTGTTTCTGCTGCTTTTCTCATTGTCAGTATGGTTCTCCACATCAGTTATTCACTATTTTGAAAGGCAATTTTTGGGCTTGTCTATGAAGTAAAAGTGTCCTAGGGCTTTCAAGGAAGGTTACCTGTTAGAGCCTAATGCCGCACCTGTACCTCTTCTACTCGGTCATATCAAAGAGATATGTTAAAGGAAAATTAGAGTTGACCAGCTCGTATTGTTAATTACAAATCTTACTCGGGTAGAAGGTGGAAAAAATATGAAAAGTTGCTATCAGTTTTTTCTGAGAAGTATGTACTTGGTCAACTGTTAGATTTTGCAAACCCTGTTTATTTGACCATATTTCAATAGTTATTCATGTTTCCTGTAGGATCTTATGGGAACTATTTGAAATATGAACTTGTAAATACGAGTCTATGCTTTGTTCCACCAAAGCTACAACGCATTGGCTTGCGGCCGTCACCTCTTATAATGTCAGTTTATGTTTATAAATCACATGGAATGTCATAGAAGTTGATGAACATCGCAATATTGAACATATAATTGGATTGGACCAACACTACAGACTTACCCATAGTGAATGGCAACGGGATGGGATCAACATACTCGACATAGATTTGATAAACAAAAATCAGAATGCGACAACACAATGAACTTAGTCATGGAACTAAACAAAAACAAATCAAATTTATTTATTGAGATTCTGATAAATGCTTAAGTGTATTCCGGATCCAAAATAGCGGTGAGATACTGGTCCATAGCAAAGCTGGTCCACTCCTTACTTATTTGAGCAATCCTGTTCTTAATGTCATTTTTCTTGCGATCTTAATTGGTCTCAGATGAGAAATCATTTGGAATCACTAGCTTTACTTCACTGGGAAAAACAAGGCTTTCCTCGTAAGTTCCTATAAAAATGAGTTTTGGGTCCCGACAATGCCAAAATTTCTCTTTTTATGCGTCCCAGGATTATAAGACTCTAGCTGTCCTTTGCTACTTGTCAATAGTATTTCACCATTGTCCCTAAAGAGCAAAACCATTCCAGGTTCCGGGGCAAGAGGGATGATAATTCCTTGCTCCATGACTCGACAACACCATACTCTTATTACCCAAATAGAACAACTCTGGGTCCAACTCTAAGTATAATTGTTATAGTGATATATAGCTAGTGATTCCCCAAACTTTGCTGTATTCATTTGCATAGATGGTTCATTAACCAAGTAATTCGGTAATTGTAATTCCAAGAAAAATCTCATTACTTAAATCAAACTCCAAAATAAAATTCTCGATTGTTTTCCTTTCCCTATTTATTTATATCCTATCCAGTGGACTTTTCCATGAACAACTTGTTTATATTACTGCTCCACAATGCATGTCTCTGGATCAAAAATATCGACGTGCTTCCAAATTCCCAAACTAAATGCAAAGTTGGCGTCGAATGTGCACCTCTACTTTGAACATAGTTCATCTTAACAATTTTGTAATCACTGCTTTTCACATCTAAGCCAAAACCAAACACAGTAAAAAGTCTCCCTTTCTGTCAAGAGCAGGCATTGGAAGACGGAGGCATCTGCTTATTGCAGGGTTTCATAGTACTAAAACATTTGTATATCCAAATAAATCATAAGATAAGCTCTTGCAAGAACCCACGATCATGTAATAGCACCTTAGTGTGTTGTTTTAGAAAGGGGATCTAATGATGGTGTCAATAATGAATGATGCATTATTGAATCGAACCGAATAAAATTCAATCTTATCGTAGATTGAGAAGTATCTAATGATTGTTTGTGTAGGGTTTTTTGAAAGAATAGTTTGTTGAGTGTGTAGCCGAATGAATTTAGGGCTTGAGATCAAAGAGTTACCATGATTTTGATACGCACCTCAATCGGAGAAGAAGTTTTGGTGTTAGCCTTGAGAGTATTTGGACAATCAGTTCTTCAGGGATATGGTCTGACATTTTTCTCGAGGCTGAAACTTGGGAACTTTCGTTTTCTCTTCTTCACTTTTCTGTTTTAGAGAAGAAGAGGTTGGGGACAAGTTAAAGGGATGGAGCAGTTACTTGTGTTGCAGGCTTTGAAGTTTATTCCTGGTGAAAAGAGCTTCAAAAGTATGTTGATACCTAGAAAAGTAAGAGAAATATGACTTTATACAGGGTAGATAGAGCAACACGGACAGATTCTATGCCAGAAATAAATAAATGCATGCTAATATGTTAATCCTGTCTAGATTTCCCTATAAATTAATAGCTAAAAATCTTTGAAGGTGGTCTAATTTTCCTACTTGTCACGGTGAAGTAAGGAGTGGGAATTACTCTTCTTTTGTACTTTACCAACCAATGCCAAAAGGGAGTAAATGGAAATAAGACCATATCATCTGACAATGAGTTATCATTTGCTATTAGTTAGCAAAGTATGATTTTATAAATTTGACTCCTGGTTGACAAACTGATATATGTGGCACTTACATCAATAAGGCATTACATGCTAGATTTGCTTCTAGAGATGAAATAGATTGATTCCATTGGATTTATATGATTTCCTAGGTTTTTAAAAAGAGGAAAAAATCGAATTTGAATCGATTTATCAACAAATGTGCTTCCCGCATACCTTTTGACAAAGAATTAAGCAATTTGAAATATTGGTTCTCATTTTACTCTGTTAGAGTTGTTTGGCCCAGCAAATGTTGTCAAAGGCGAAAACCGTTCAAAGCATTTCTGTTTACCCTGACTCTGGGAAAAACAATGTTTTGTGGAAATTCTTGAGAAGTGTACTTTTCCTTGCAAAAGCTACTCTACACCGAGGTTATCAAGGCAGATTCCCTAGTTGGACCACGACTCGCTGCGAATGCTCTAAGCGAGGCTTCACGGGCCAGGATCCCTGTTGCTCTAGGAAACTGAAGGGGAAAATGCCGACCAACCGCTTCTCCCATCCCCGAAAAAAGGGGTAAATCAGATTCTTCGAGGTACACGCTAGGGACAGACAATAAAGTAAAAAAGGCTTACCTAATGAATGGACTCGGGACACACTTCCCTGGAAGAAAGCTCCCGTATGCCTAGGCTCGCCCATGCACCCGAATATTTTGATACGTTGGTCCCCTCTTATCCTTTTCCGCAACGTCACCATAGCTCTTGACTCCGCGTTTTCCTAATTTGAACGAGAAGGCGAACACCTTACAACTTATCTAAAGTGATATTTTGGACGACCCGACCCGTAAAGGATTTTTATGTTAACAGTCCGTAATGACATGTGTACATATTCCTATCTCACCCCGTACTATTCCAGGTCAATTGGGGCATTGAGCATTCTGCCAACATCCACTTTGAGCCAGGATCAAACTCTCATGAGAATACATAGTTGATTTACTTATGCTTTTTTGTTCGTAGACTAAGGGCATTTGGAATTGTCCTTCTTTTCAAGGCATAACTTATATCCATGTGCTTCATATTTACTCAGAGTTCTCTCCCAGAAAATATAACCGTCCCTGACCCCTTGCACCAATCCGACGAACCTCTTATCCATTCTCATTGCACGACAGTGGAGGAGCAAATCCAACTAGGAAAATTTGCATTGGACTGAGGAATAATCAGGCTTGAACGGATGACTCCCACCATGTCAAAATAACCCTCTAACATTGAGTTATATCCCTTTCGCCCGTTTTGTGTTTGTATCTATGTAATGCAAGAAAATTGTAACAGCTGCATTCATAATGATTTTCTTAACAATTAATGTCTTTTTGCCAATCATATTTAATGTTTAGTACCACTCTATTCAAGATAGAGCTTATGTGCAATGAGGTGCACGCCATAGTGCCTTGCCTACAGTGAAGCACTAAGTAAGTGATTTGCTCCATTCTACTTTGGTGATGTGTTAATTTCTTTTTACCAGCTGGAGGCTGGAGAGTTTACAGAGAAGTTTGACCTATTTAGTTTTTTCCGAGTTGCATTATGCTTGAAAAAGAAATCGTTGAAACTGGAAAGACGTCCTTCCTTCAATTAGATCCTTGAGAGCAAGAAACGAAGCACGGGATGGTGGGAAGAAAACAATGTTTTCCTTTCCACGTACTGACGTTTTTTCACAATAAACTTACTAGCACACAATTTTTTCTTGCTATCATTGGAATGGCATGCAAAGGGAAGTTATCTTCTTTATTCAAACTCAAATCTCTTCTAATATAGGTAAGATGTAAATTTATCCTTTCATGCCTCCCTTCCCTTTTATGGTCTTGCCTTGCCTATGTAATTTCCTTGTCAAATAATTTGCAAGTAACTATTAAAAAAGTCGTGGAACTAGAAGAAGCTTGATTCTGAAACAATAAGGAGATGCTACAAATTAGTTTTTAATAAGTTTCTTATATCATGCTTATCCAATCTTTTTGTGCTTAAAATGTTAATAAGCTTAAACAAAGAACGCTTATTTTTTGCGTTTCTTTAGAAACTTTGCTGTTCTGAATAAGTGAGTTTATTACTTGTGTCGGTGGAGCTCACAAAATTAATCTTTAGAGACCTTTTGCCTTTTTCTAACCCTTGGCATACTACTTACATTATTAAGTTTTCGGTCAAGTTATATTGAAAGTTTGCCACACTTTGTATGATTGATCCCTATTACACCCTCGTCCCCAACTCCATTCTGTTAATCCATATCACTCACAGTGAATGCTGAATAGTTGAGGTGTTGTTTCTGCATGTCGCAAAAGTTTGGGCAGATTCTTGTGAGTTGATTTGGAACTAGACTTGGAACTTCTGGACGGCACTTGTCATTTACAGGGTTAGTAAAAGGCAGGGCAGGAGCTGGTAAAAGTTTGTTAGTTAACGCGTAATATAATTCAGGAACCAGCTGCAAGTATTTCTAAGGGGGGAAGCCCTCACAGGGTTCAGGCATTTACACAAGCTTGTACATACTTATTTCATTTATTAACAGTTGTGAACTCCTTGTTCCTTAAAATTTGTCATTTACTGATTAATATTACCTGATTCATGAAATACATAACTAGCTAATGAATTATCGGTTGCCTCACCATCCAATTTCTTTGAGATATGATGCTAACTTTTCTTTTGGATTAGTTATAATGCTAACCTTCCCTTTGGTCCTTTTTTCGGTCAATTCCTTTTCTTTTCAATTTGCTTCTGGTATTTACGCTCTCATGCTTCACTTTTTTGCTACATCTCAAACTGAATCTAAACTCTGTTGTGCGACCTTAGAGACTTCTGTATATGATCTAAGTTAAATCACACCTTTAATAGGAATCAAGGAACAAAATGTGTTGAACCTGGAAGAAAGGACATGAAAGCAAAATAATATTTTTCCTTAAAAGTAAGATGGAAAAATCCATATGAGCTATCAATATGCGTATCAATGTCCAAATTTTGTACCTTTTCTTGACCATCATGATTAATTAAAATTGTCTTATGTTTCATGTGAAGATGCTGAGTGTGCAAGTTTTCATGGTTAAGATTATCCTTCTCAAGTCGTAATCCTTCAGTCTACAGCAATTGTTTACTGAATGTGTAAGTGTTGCAAATCTTCTTTTTTTTTCTTGTCAGATAGAATATGGAATAGGAATATGTTGATTATCAATACATTTGGATTAAACTTTTAAAAGACACGTGCTTTTAGAGGATGTAATTCTTGTATAGCAATCCGTTCATTATTAATCACCAAATAATAATCCCTTTCATTATTAGTCACGACATAACAATTCTTTCACTATTAATCACCACATAAACAATCCTTACATTTTAATCAACACATAAAAAAAAATGTTAACCAAACAACCCCTAAGAATCCATACTGATTGGTGGTAAACAGTATATCCTCTTTCCTCACTAGTATATGCTAGGACTACACCAAAATTTCCATTCCATTTCCAAGACCATCCATACTGGCTTTGCTCTTACATTTTGATGTTCCTTTCATGTGTTTTGAAACTCCTCAATCTTCCAAGCTTAGAGGCTTCTTCTGAATCTCAAAGTTCTACTCCTCCGTCTTGTACCTCCGTACTTGAGTGGTTATCGTAATCTTTCTAGCTAGATATGTTAAAGATACTGGAGCTAGATATGTTAAAGATAGTGGGCATGGCTATTATGTTTCTGAATCTGAGAATTCAGAGAAATCTGATAGAGTAACAATCTAGATTGCAACAGGGAAAAGCTGTGCGTCTATATGCTAGATGTGAATCAATTGAAAATGAGCTATGCTAATTCAAAATGCCTGAACTCCACTACTCATAACTAACTACCAGTAACAACTAATAACAAATACCTCCTAACTGATTACGTTGCAACGTGTCTAACTGTACGCTTTAGTCCACCGGGTTACACTGCTTATCTAAAGTCCAACCATTCTATGCTAGATCAGTTGTAGCACTTGGATCGATAAAGGCATCACTAAGGGTTGTTGTCACCCATCACCATACTTCCAGAAAGCTGATTTATTTTCGTTCAAGTTTAAACGTGATGTTTCCATTGGACTCTTCTGTCACTTTCATATTTTTCCTCCGTAATTAACACTTGATAGGCAGTGTGATATTTCGTTGCTGCAACCTTTCGTGTATCCTCTACATAGCTGCAATTGATGTTCTCCGAAGAGCCTGCACCTGTTGACTTTTTTCAATAGTCACTTTTATTATAACGTTTTGTTGAAAACTTTCAAATTCTTCACACTGGCCTTGACAAAATGTATCCTATGCTGTCAATTTCACAAAATGGAAAGGGTTGGCCTAGTTTCTGCTGCTTTCCTCAATCTTAATGTGGTTTTACATATCAGTATTTTGAAAGACAGTTTTTTGGGCTTGTCTTGAGAAGCAAATATGAAGTAAAAGTGGCCTAGGGACTTTCAGGGAAGGTCAGAACTTAATGCCACACCTGGAATTCTTGTGTTCATTTATATCAAAGAGATATGTAAACGGAAAACAAGAGAAATATGTACTTAGTCAAAGATTTTCCTATTGATTTTCTAACTAACACTTAGTTTTATTGTTGGATGCTTCAACACTGTGATATATAGATACTATCTTTCTATTGGAACTATATGAAATATGAATGTGTAAATACGAGCCTATATTTGTCACTTCCCGGATTAATGGATCGTGCGGGCACCTACACTATTCTAGATAGTTAGGAGAACCCCTTATCACCAATAATTATAAAACGGAAGTCTTGCGATAAATATAAATCCGACCAATTGAAATAAAGCTACAGAAAGATATTTAATAAACAACTTAAAGCGACAACATCTATTCCCTAAGACTTGGTCGAACATATACAAGAGCATCCTAAATATAAAGTGAGAGACACAAAACAAAAGACTCCAACATCTACTAGGAATGAAGTGCAGAGGTTGGCGCTGAATACTGCCATCCATATAGTAACTAGAAAACTAACTTGCATCCAGACTACAGTCCAAAAATAATGTAGCAACGGTAGAATTAGTACAAAACACACGTACTGTAGGCATCATCGGTCGACCAAGGTTAGCTCACTAGAAGATAAAATAGATTCAACAGAATAATCATGACATCCTAAAAGGATATGATTCAGTTATGTTATCATTACCACAATTTTTCCTTTTTAAGTTATAATTTTTCAACTATTTTCGCAACTCAACCCTCAAGACTCTTTAACCACTAACATATACTAGCCTTGTTAATCCGCATCATCAACCACCGTTCCAATACTAACTCATTACTATCATTTCTTATTTTACATTACTCCTATACTCACCAACTTGTTTAAGGGCACCTTGAAAATCATAAATAACTCATACTAGACTCTCGAGCTAACAACCAATCACTCTTTGTAATATTTAGGAATGATGACACTCAACAAGGCAACCCAAGATTATAACAAGTATTGGGAGACAAGTCAACCAACATATATCAGGTTATCACAAAGTTGCACATTTTCAAGCAAATATCATACAATCAATCTGAAGAATATTATCAGGTAGAGTATACAAGTCAATTCACACTTCAATAGACACATAAGAGAATCTTAAGTCTCATTAGCAAGCTTTTGTGGATATTCCTTGAAAAGTGTAAATTCAATTATTGAAACTTGGGATCATTTCTTTGAGATTGTTTGTTGAGCGCATCACTTTAGATCACTTTATTATCAATTCCTTTATTATTATTATTTAATAATAAAGTACATCCATGGCATGCGGGACTTATTGACTCCGCCCATCTCAACCGCATGTACATTCATGGGACGTATTGACTCCGCCTATCTCAACCAGATATCATCGTGGCGCACGGGACTTATTAACTCCGTCCATCTCAATCATATTTCAAGTTTTTCACTTTCAATATTTCATATGCTCAACTTTCATTTTTCAGCTTCATTCAGAAGTATATTACAAGCCTTCTTTATTCAAGGCATTCTTTTTAATTACATCATCATTCATGATTAAGTCTTTCCTTTATCATTATTGATTGGCCTCTTTTGGACATTACTTCAATTAACTATTACCATAAATCAAACCTTTCATGGGCATCAATTCAACGAGTCATAATTATCATTAATTAAGCCTATCATAGCCATCAAATCAATCAATTGTCATTATCAGCTCAGCCAAATATGATCATCAAGTAAATCAATCGTTATTATCAACACAAACGTAAACATGTTATAGGACAATTAACAATTAAGCCTGCGATCATTACTTTTATACATAATTTATCAATCACAAGTATTCTTGTCTAACTCTTAGGCTCATCATCCCAGTATCAAGATCAATCCACATTTATGCTATAATCTAACACCTCCGGCTGCCAAGCAAGATCATATAATTACATTCAGGTTCAGTAAATTCCTCATCAACACAATTTAATTATTATCATAGTTAATCACTTTGTTCACATCCAATTCCCTTGCTGGTACATAACACATAATATCACCAAGAATTTCACATAAGCAATCAATAAGTTCAACATTCAAGTTCATCAGATAGTTCTCATATTTTATTCGCCTAAACTTCACGCCTGTAGGCCTAGGCATGTTTCTTCCGTCAGTTCTACGTTATGAATGTGTAAACAAACTTAGTCTACTACTCATTAAACTATAGCCTACCCCGACCGAATAATTCAATCAAGCAAGCGAATTAGCAGGAACTTTTCCTTTCCTTAGAGCCTCAGAACATTCAAAATATGTTCAAATATAAAATCCTTATAAAAATTACGAACCCAATGACACCCGTTTTGCTATATTTTATTTTGCTTAAAAAGTCAGATCAAAAAGTCACCCGAGTTTCGAAACCGAATCTGAAGTTTTTTAATTTGCATGCCGAATTTCACCTAAAACGGATCATTATTTGACCCTCAAATCAATAATTTACTCTCAAAGATCCCTAAGTTTATATTTTTTAAATTCAGTATAATTTCTACCCTAAAAATCTTTTTGTAATCACATAAAAATTTCATCAAAAGGACTAGAATAATTACCTTGATGTTTTGTGATGAAAATCTCAACTTCTCTCTCCTCTTTTCTTTTTCTTTTCTCCCTTTCTTTTCTTCTTTATCCGTTTTTTCCTTTCCCGTCCCTGCGTCGTGCGTTCTTTTTTGTCTTTTTCTACTTCTGTCAGCTTGCTGACAATAATTTCAATTTGGGCTTTCCTTTCATTTTATTTATTTAACTCTTTTTCTTTTTTTTTCCTTTTAGCCTATTAAATTCTTCTTCTTTTTTTCAAACCTTTAAAAATTATTTACTAAAAATAATATAACTCCTAAATTTAACTTAAATTACTATATTATCTCAAAAAGAAATAGTTTATTTTAACATTCATCCCAATAAGTCATAAAATTACACTACGTAAAACTCACTAAACGACCTGGAGGGTCGTCACAATGTTTGTTGCACCGAAGCTACAATGCATCGTTTGGAAGCAGCAGTTCTCCTTCATTGAGCAAAACAAGGCTTTCCTCGTAAGTTCCCATAAAAAATGAGTTTTCAGTGCCAACGATACCAACATCTGTTTGTTCATGTGTCCTAGGATTATAAGACACTAGCTGTCCTGAGTTTCTTGTCAAAAGTATTTCACCGTCATTCCTAATGCCCAGAATCTTCCCAGGTTTTGGGTCAAGAGGGACATTGAATTCCTTGCTCCATGACTCGGCAACACCATACTCTTTCATTACCCAAATAGAACAACTCGGGGTCCAAGTATAATAGTCGTAGTGATATATAGCAAGTGATTCCCCAAACTCTGCTGTATTCATTTGCATAGGTGGTCCATTAACCAAGCAATCTGGTAATTGTAATTCCACAAAAATCTCATCACTTAAATCAAATGCCACAATCAGATTCTCCACCCTGTTTCTTTCCCTATTTATTTTGTAGCCAATCCAGTGGACTTTCCCTTGAACAACAGCTTGTTTATATAACTGTTCCACGGTGCAAGTCTCTGGAACAAAACCATCAAACTGTTTCCAAATTCCCAGACTAAGTGAAAAAATTTCAACTATGGGTGGCATCAAACATGCACCTTGACTATGAACATAGTTCATCTTAACAACCTTGTAATCTTTGCTTTCCATATCAAAGCCAAAACCAACCATAGAAAAAGATGCCCCTTTCTTACTACAATCATGAGGAGGCATTGGGAGACGGAGACATCTACATATTGCAGGGTTCCATAGTAGTAAAACATTTGAATATCCAAATAAATCATCGGACAAACAAATTATGCTCTTGCAAGAACCCACAATCCTATAATAACGCCGCACTCTGTTTTCATAGAAAGGGGATCGAATGA
>JBDJHY010156123.1:0-12737 GCA_039654485.1 Withania somnifera
TATAGTATATTCTGAGTTAGAAGATTCATAACTTGAGACAACAGAGATGGGTTAAGCTCCTGAAGGACTACAATTTGAGTATTCTCTACCATCAAGGCAAGGATAATAAGGTTGTTGATTCCTCGATCCTGATGGTGGTGAGTTTATGTAGCATAGCTTTAATCTTATTTTTTGAGAGATTGCTAGCTCGAGATGTTTACTTCTTACCAACATGATGGTTAGGTTGGATCTTTCAGTGCCAGAGCAGATTATTGCCCATATTGAGTCTAAATTATCCTTATTTGACCAGATTCGACAACGCCAGTATGAGGACCCATGTTTAGTTTATTTAAGAGAGAGGGTCTGATCGAGTGAGTTGAGTAGGGCCGTGGTAGATTTTGATGGTGTGTTATGGGTTCATGGCCACCTCTTGTTGTTCTGAGAGTTGGTGATCTAATTAAGACCTTGTTGCATGAAGCCCACTATTCCAAATACTCTATTTATTTGGGTATTGTAAAGATATATAGCAATCTAAGGCTGCATTATTGGTGGTGAGGTATGAGTAGTTCTATAGCATCCTTTGTGTGTCGGTATTTGAACTGTTAGCAAGTGAAGTTCGAGCACCGGATTTTGAACTGTGAGATGCAGAGGCTCCCTATCCCTGAGTGGAAATAAGAGCGGATTACTATGGATTTTGTCAAAGGCCTCCCTTGATTTCATGAGGGTTTGATTATATTTGGGTCATCATGGATTGATTGACCAAGTCAGCCCACTTTCTACCGGCTCATTTGACCTGGGGTGCAGAAAGATTGGCCAAGCTATATGTCTATGAGATAGTTATGCTTCATAAGGTATTGGTATCTATCATATCCGATCGGGGTACACATTTTACCTCGTGGTTCTAGAGGTCAATTTAGAGATAGATGGATACAGAGGTTGATTTGAGTACAGTGTTCCAGCCGCATACCGATGGGCAGTCCAAGTGGACCATTTAGGTGCTTCATGATATGTTGTGTGCCTGTGTTTTTGACTTCGGAGGTAGTTGGGATATGTACTTGTCCTTGGCAGAGTTTTAATATAATAACAACTACCACTCCAGTATTCAGATGGTGTCGTTTTAAGATTTATATGGAAAACATTGCAAATCACCCATTGTTTGGTTCAATGGTGGTGAGGATTGACTATAGAGTTTCGATTGGCTCTGCGATACTACAAATTGTATTAGACTTATTCAACATAGGTTGTTGGAAGCATAGAGTAGGAAAAATTCCTATAAGGATTGTATGCTTCAACCCCCTGAGTTCAGTTTTGGTAACTTGTTTTTCCTTAGATTTTGTCCCATGAAGGGCTTTATAAGGTTTGGAAGGCGAGGCAAGCTTATCCCCCGGTTTATTAGGCCTAATGAGATATTACAAGGAGTCTGAGAGGATGCCTACAGACGTTTCTTGCCACCTGAGTTGGATGCATTTCATCCAGTTTTCTATGTATCAATGCTCATCCAATATTAAGAAGCCTGGGGCCATTATAGAAAGGGATATGGGGAAGATTAGGTCCTGGGAGATTTTGGTAGTAAAGGTTCATTGGGCACATCGACCAGTCGAGGAGGCTAATTGGGATATGGAGCGTGATATGCGGGCCCAGTGTCCACATCTAGTCAACCCTTCAGGTACTAATCCTTTCTTCACTTTCGAGGATGAAAGTTCCTTTTAGTGGTAGATGTTGTAATAACCCGTTTGGTGATTTCCTTTCTTTCTATATTTTATGTGCTTATAGTTGTCTGGTTATTTCCCTAAGTCATATATGACTTACTGGGACCGGTATCTCGGTGCCTTGGAAGTTCATTTTTCATTATTTCAGTGTCCCTGTTCTGAAGTTTCAGTTTTGAAATAGTGGAACTCAAGAGTGAAATTGTAGTAAATGCTCTCCTTATTGAATTTTGAAAGTTCATTTAGCTCTAGAATGCCAATTTTGGTCTAGGTAGACCTTAAGTTTTTGTCTCAGGATTTCCATATTGAGTTTGGGTAGTTTTGTGGAAATTCAGCCCAGTAAAAGCTCATTTTGGAGCCCAGGTGACTTTTAGCGATAGAAATTCCGGCAATTCCATCAGCTCTGAAATGTCAATTTTGGGTTAGTTGAGTCATTGGTTCTCTTCCCGGGGTGTCCAAGCTCGTTTTGGGTCGGTTTGTGAAAAGTTTAAAAAAATTGGCTCCTTTCTTATCCTTTTAAGTTTGGGGTCCTTTTTTCTTAAATGTTCTTGGTTCATCATTTCATTAATTTTTTTGAGTCCGTAATGTGTTTTCCACCCAAAATGCACTCTTTGTTTGCTAGAATTGGACTCTAGATGCTCATTTTAGGCCCCCCAGAGAGTTCATGTTTTCCTGCAGGTTGTAGATTCCCTAGTGACACTTAGGCTACCCCTGTACTATCTCCCTTGTGCCTAGTTCTTTGCCCTAGTGAGGCTGCCCCAGCTAGCCTTAGCTCGCGTAGGTGAGATCGCCTCAGCGGCAAAAAGGAGGGCCCTAGTGGCCAGAGCAATCTATAAAAAAGGTATGATCCCCTTCATTTTCATACATTTGTTCCCCTTAAAAGTCGCAAAATCCAGTTCTTAGGAGCTGATTTTAGTGTGTTTTGAGCTAAAGGGAGTGGTGGGGAGTTGCGTGTGAGGTAATGTGAGTTTGTAGAGAAATTTTTCCCAGGTGTTTCTCATTTTTTTTGCCTATTTTAGCATATGTAAAAGGTTTGAGTTTCTTTACTTTAAAACTTGTTTTCTCCCTCGATTCCATAATGCTTTAAGCTCAATTATATACAATGAGTCCTTCGAGCTGAAGGCTTCGCGCCAGTATACTTAATTTATTTTTCTGGACTGTGGGACCCGTGAGCCTGTTTTAGGGCCCGTTTTCCGACCCTAGGTTGCTAATTGTAATATGGGTCCTAGTCTTTATGTTTTATTCCCAAATTTTTAAATTTATAATTTTGAGTGACTTCAGCTACGTTCGAAGCTTCGGGCCTGCAGTGTGCATTTATCAGGGACTTTTGTCTGTTCCCAGGTAGGCTAGGTTTATTTACGTACATTGTAAATTGGGCATTTATCTTGTGCTTGCGATATGGCCAGTAGTGTGGGTTGGGCTTTAGATTGATTGTTATATGTTATTGACTTTTACCTTATTGGTTTTCAAAGACCCGTGAAAGGGCATAGAGGGTGAAGAATTATATGCCCAGTTCCTGCCCTTATTGTGTGGGGCTACAGACCTAGGAACTATTCAACTTGTCGCGCAATGGGTATGGTAAGGTGAGATCTTAGCTGGTTGCCTTTTGTCGATCTTAGACTCCGGTTACTTTTTGTTTTTGATATTATTATCATTGTTGTTGATATGTTGTGATAGGGCATCTGTATATTATTATTTAACCCAAATTTGGCACTGACGGGCCATGAACCTCTAGTTTGGCATTGATGGGGTACCCTACATTTGATTAGAGGTGAATTCCTCCGAGGCATGGACCCTGAGTTTTGGACTAATGGGGTACAAACCCTAATTTGATTAGAGGTGGGGTCCTCCGGGGCACGGACGTTGAGTTTGGAACTAAATGGGGCACAAACCCTAAGTTTGGACTGTTTGGGCAGAGGCACCAAGATTGGAACTCATTGAGAGAATGGTGTTGTCACTACACAATACTACTCTATCTTACTTTCCTACACCCCCGTGTATTACCTTTGTATTATTTGTGCTCACTGGTCTTAAGAGGGAAGTCAAGGTGGGTTTTGTTATACTGTTTATACTTACAGTGGTATGGGACGCTAGGTATTTTTGTGTGTTTACTTGTTGTTCCTCACTTAGTTGTGTTCTACCGTTCGATCCATTACTCGTAGTGCATATGTGTATATTCTTATGGTTAGTTGGATCTTGTCTTAGATAGAGCACAGGTACATTCCTTTACTTTGATTTTGGGTTATCCGGTATTGGTCACTCCGAACCATGTGCACCATGATTTAGTTTCCTGTAGATCTTTATTTACGCTTTGGTATCTTATCTTTCTTCATATCTATTATCTTTACCGCTTTCCTACTATAGTTTACCTGTTTTACTTCCTCTCCTCCATTACTTACATTTATTTTAGCCCAGTCAGCCTATGAAGCCTACTAGGTACCTTGTTTGGTACTCATGCTACACTTCTGTACAATTTTCATAGTGTCGATACCGACAAGTTTTATTTGAGAAGCCATGATCTTGCAAAGTAGATACAACTGATTAGGGAGATTACGGTGAGCTTTACCATCTGAGCCAACCATGGTTTCCTTAACTTTGGCTTGCTTTGTTCTATCTATTGCATACCCTCTGTTGTATTACTTTTATGGGAGTGACTTTGTCTTTCTATCTTTTGGATATAATGTATAGTAGCTCCTTATTCTATTGACACCATTTTTTGGGATTTGGGTTGTGTATGTATTTCTTCTGCTTCCTTTCTTTTATGTTTCTGCATATGCTTTTCTACTTTGCTGGATGATTCGAGTGTTTATAGCCCATTGTATGTAGCTCCGGACAGCAGGGTTAGTCTTGTCTACAAGAGGGTCATAGACGCGATCATGACTTGAATTTTTTATTGTGGCAGTGATGAATCGCCTCACTGGGGTGGTCTGTGCATGCAACTCCCAACAACTAAAAAGAAACACTCCGAGGGGCCTAGAATGAGCATTCCAAGCACATCTCGACAAATCAAATATAAGCACAACATGGGAAAAACATTTCAGATCTAATGAAATTTTCAAAACAACCAACCAAGCTCGTTTGAGCAAAAAGAACCCCTAACCCAAAAAACACTAAATTCACACTAAGCCACCAAGGCACTCAAAAAGACATAGTCTACTTCGATAAGCATGCCAACACCCTTACTAGCCTAGATCACCATTTCAGAGCTTATGGAAGTGTCAGAATCCCATCTGACACTTTGATCACCACACACTAACTACGGTCCAATTATCAACTATTAATGAACTGAAATTCCATAGAATGGGTCAAATTCAACATGAAAACTTGGGGACACGAAATAAAGGTCCCTCTATACCAGAGTAAGCATTTAAGAGATAATGGAATTTTCAGTTCTTGATTTCAAGTGCAACTCGAGGAATGTTTATTAAAGTTAATGAGTACCTAATTTCAAGCTTTAAATTAGGCATAGTTACATAAATCTCATCTGGACCGCCAGGGAACTGTACTATCGGTCCTAACAGGTCACAAGTGGCTTGTGGCATGTACTGTAAATCTTTAGAACACAAGATAATGTGTAAAAAAACTAAATGACCTTAAGGTTCATTACAATTATCCCCACAATGCAGGCTTAAAGGAAACAATTCTCCTTCGTGGTGCACAGGAAAGTTTCTGGGTTGAAAAATGACTGTGATGATCTAGGAATTTTTGGGACTGATTTGGTATTGTTAAAACATCATATCGAGAATGTTTTAGATGTATTTTAGGATTTATTTAATGTGTACATAGCATCTATTCCAATCATATTTTACAATTCCTTATAGAACATACAGATCTTTAGGGAGAAAAACACATGATTGGAGCAAAGAGGAGTAAAGCAAGAACTCTCAATTACGGTTCTTTTTCATACTTTAGTTTTATTTTGTTTTTAATTATGAAATTTATCATAAAACTTGTTTGTAAACTCATGAGTGGATAAAAACCCTCATTTTGGGGTTGAGGCTACAAGACATGATTGCTTAATATAGTTTATGGTTGGTCTATGTTGTTTACCTATCGATTGTTTCTATTTTTCTTATGCTTACTATTTTAAAGATTAGCTTCATTTGGGATAAATATATTATCTACCCATAGACTAGTGAGACAAAGATGGAGTTAGAGAATTGAATAATATGGAGCATGGATTATATCTCCCCAGTGATAGTAAGAGTGATTAGCCCTAGGATAGGGATATACCTAGGTTGCTCCGCCTGGTCTAACAAGTAGAGAGAATTTAATGTATCAAAATTGATTGTCCTATCTCTTCTCAATGATACATTTAGGTTGTAAAGTTTGGTAGGTGTTTAGAAGAAAGACCATAGCAACAATATCAACCTCGTGATCGATAATCAAGATAAATAACTAAACCTGATGCATTAATATACTTAGGCATGAAATTGGGTAGGTCTTAAAATCAGAATTCCCTAAAGTTTGGTTACAACCCAAAGTTCATATTTACTTAGTTATTATTTTAATTTCTCCATATATCCTTATTTGACCATGTAAATAAATAGCCCGAATGAGTTTGGTCTAGTGAATAGTTAAATGAAAAGTCCCTTGGATAAAAAACCCAGCTCTAAAAAAGAGTAACTTCATTACTTGTATGACCATGTTCACTTGTGTGTGGAAAATTTACAATAGGTACCAAGAGTAAAGTGGTACAAAAAAAATCCATACTTCCTAGATAGACTTGCATAAATTGTGATAGGAATCATTTCAATGCATTTTGTCTTGGTACAGATGCTTATTATTGGTGTGGTACGCTAGGACATATGAGTAATTTCTCAAAAAGGGAAACGAGTGCATGGAATGACCTATATGATTGACTATTTCATCATCATCATCAATGCCTTCTTTAGGTAGGGGCTAAATAAGTGCCTATTGGTCATGTAAGAGGTGTTAGGTGAGCAAATAGTTATCGTGGAGTGTAGAATTGCATGTATGCTCTAGAGAGCCAACAGAACTTGGAGGCTTCATTTGATGTTTTTAAATATAAATTTTCAAACTTTGTAAATAACTTATATGAATTAATTGATGTATACTATCATAAACCACTCCATTGATTTCTGGGAAGTTCGAAAGAACATCGAAATTATTGGATGAGCCATTTGAAGCATCTTCACTAATAAGCGAGTCTATTATAGCTCAAAGAGGATGTCATAATTGCATGGTAACTATATGTGATCGTGATACATTGGCTGAACTTGTATATATATATAAATGGTAGAATTTGATGTTATAATGGTATGGATTTGTTGGCTTCAGTTATGGCACAATTATTGCTAAACTAAGAGGGTGCATTTCCATTTTCCCAAAGTCAATCCTTGCATATTTATGTACCGTTGGGGTGCTAAATTTTAATTATATTTCCTTTATTAAGGCATTGTATATCATGTAAAGGGCACATATGTCATATAGTAAGAGTGAGGGATGTAGATGAAAAGCCACCAACTCTTCATTCTATCCTAGTGGTAGATGAATTTTGTGATATTTTCCCCAAAAAGATAATAGGTTTGCTTCCAAAATAAGAAGTTGAGTTTGGTATTGATGAGATCCAAGTATCAACCTATCTCTATTCCTTTATATAGAATTCTCTCGATAGAATTACGTGATTGAAAGAGTAATTTAAATCTTGTTAAAGAAGGGGTTCATAAGGCCTAGTATGTCCCTTTGGGGTGCACCACTGTTATTTGTACATTAGAAATATGGCACATTGATAATGTGTATTGAATACCAAAAACTGAATAAGTCTATAACCTAGAAAAAATATCCCCTTCTTATAATTGATAATTTTTCAATTAGTTGTAGTGTTCTAAGAGTCTATGAAAGATATACTTAAGTCAAGTTTCACGAAGTGAGGGTGAAATAGAAAAATATACCCTAGACAATTTTTTTAATATACTGTGCTTAATTAGAGTTCTTAGTTGGGTGATTAAATACACTAGTAGCTTTTATGTAATTAATGAATAGAGTGTTCAAGCCATTCGTTGATCCATTTGTAATATTTTCTTATAGATGAAATATTTTGTTGTATTCAAGATCAAATCAGAACCATAAAAATCACTTTTGGTAGGTGTTATTGGTTCTTTGTGATTGCAAGTTATATGCAAAGTTCTCTAAAGGATTAAGGGTTGATTAAAATAAATGAAATTTCTAGGTCGCATTGTATCTGGTAAAGGATTAAGGGTTGATTATCAAAATATAGAAGCCGTGAAGAACTAGCCAACACCTATAACACCTATGGTAGTTCGTACTTTCCTAGAGTTGGCAGGTTATTGTAGGAGGTTCATTGAAGAATTTTCTTTTATTTCTGCACTCATAGAAAAGGTAACATACAAAGTAGTGAAGTTTCAATTGAATGATGCGTGTAGAGTTTCCTATAAGAGTTAAAGAATAAGTTAATTCAACATTCTTTAGCTGATGGCACAATCATATTTCCTAACTGACGCTCCGATCATAAAATGTTGACCAAAGTTAAATATTCAACTGTTAGCAATTGTTATCTCACAAAATGAGATAAACTCATACTGAAAGATCCTATACCTGAATCAAGGTTCCACCTATACTAAAAACATATTCCAAAGCTAACGAAATTTTTGAAATTCAATTCCAAGCTTGTCCTGAAGAAATGTTGACTAAAGTCAATGAGTACCTAAGTCCAGGCTCTAAAATAGGCAAAGTGAGATAAATATTAACCGAACCGCTAGGGAGACAAACTATCGACGAGCCACTGAAATGCTCTAGACATAAGAAAGCACGTAAAACACAGCAATGACCTCAAGGTTCATTACTGTATCCATTACTAAAAGGACGTTCGCCCCCAAAAGTTATGAAAAAGAAGGAAAAAGAGGGAAGAAAGATACCCGAAAGTTCAAGAAAATATGGATACTGCGTTGCATCTCACTCTCTACCTCTAATGTGGCTACTCGATGAACCTTAATCACTAGTATCGACCTGGATCTCAACATCTTGATATCCCGAGATAAAATAGTAATCAACTCCTCAATGTAAGAATGACTCTCGTCCAACTTAACTGAATCCCAACAGAGAACATGAGACTTGTCTGAAATATAAAACCTCAGCATTAAAACATGAAAGACCGGATAAATGGTTGAATATATAGGATGAAAGGCTAGAATGTAGGCTACATCCCCAACTCTCTCAAAAATCTCAAATGATTCAATATACCTGACGCTAAACTTACCGTTCTTACAAGACCTCATCACATTATGAATAGGATACACTAGTAGAAACACCTGGTCACCAACCCAAAACTCTAAGGTACAAATTCTATAGTTTGCATAGCTCTTCTGCCTACTCGGTAATGCTCGTATCCTATCTTGGATGATCCGAACTCGGTCAATAGAATTACACAAGAAGTATGAACCCTGAACATTGTATTTGAACTCGTCAAACCAATTAAATAGGGACCTATAATACATACCATAAAATGCCTCAAATGGCACCATCTAGATGTTGGATTCATAAGTGTTATTATATGCAAATTATGCTAAAGCCACATGCTGATCCCATGCACCTAAAAAATCTAACACACAAGCCCTCAACATGTCCTCTAGGATCTGAATAGTCTTCTTAGATTCACCATTGATCTGAGGGTGAAATAGATACTCAACTAAACCTCATTACCCATCCCTCTATAAATAGACCTCTAAAACTATGAGGTAAACTACATGCCTCGATCAGAAATAATAGATACAAGAACCCCATGCAATCAAACAAGCTCCTAAAGATAGATATGAGCTAACCTCTTTGAATTGTAGGAAGAATGAGTAGGGATGAAGTGAGCTGACTTAGTCAGCCTATCAACAATGACCCATATGGAGTCGTGACCTCTGAAAGTCTGCGAAAACCCAAAATAAAGTCCATAGTCACCCACTTTCACTTCTAATTCAGAATACAACATCTCTACATCAAACCACCTGTGCTCGAAATTAACCTGCTAGAGTTCAAAACTGAGAAACATACTCTGTGATATGACTCTTCATTCCACTCCACTAATAGAACTGAAGCAGATCGCAATATATCTTAGCCGTATTTGGATGAATCTACACCTAGAGTTGTGAACCTCCTGCAATATCAACTAAACCACACCATTAACATATGGCATACAAACCTGACTATTATACCTCAGAACCCAATCTGAATTAATAGAAACCCTAGCAGAAACATCGGCTAATACTTGATCTGGAAGGAAAAGTAAATACTGATCCTAATACTATCACTGCTGAATCTGCCAACTAGTAAGACTGAGACTCAATACAATCCAAAACCCTCCTGGAGTCCTTCAAATCCAACCAAACAATTGGTTAGCCAAAGAATTGATATCTAAGGCCCATAATATATCAAAAAATAACAAGGCTTCTAAACTACTCAAACTAACTTCCTTATGGCTTAAGGATCCACTACCATATTTACCCAAGTGGTATAAAATGGTAATATGATAGTCCTTTAGCAACTCAATCCACCTCTGCTGCCTCGAATTAAGCTCTCACTAGCTCATAACTTATTGAAGGCTATGATGGTAACTATATATATCACACAAAACTCCATACAGATAATGACTCCAGATATTAAGTACAAATACAACTGCTACAAAATCCAAGTTGTAAGCGGGGTAATTACACTCATGAAACTTCAGCTAACTCAATGTATATGCAATAACTCTAACCTGCTACATCAAAAAACACCCTAAATCAACACCCAAAGCATCACAATAAACTGAAAAGATTTGCTCCTCAACTGGAAAAGTGAACATTTACACTAAAGTCAACTAGTTCTTAAGCCTTAGGAAGCTCAACTCACACTCCTCAGACCATTGAAAAGGAACATCATTCCTTTTCATTCTAGTCAACAGTGCAACAATCATAGAAAACCCCTCAACAGACTGTGTGTAGTACCTGACAACCCAATAAAGCTTTAACGTAATAAGGAGATATTAGTATCAACTAAGAACACATTGCTTGAATCTTTTATAGGTCAACCATAATCCCATCCTTAGACACCATGTGTCCTAGGAATGATACAAACTCTAACTAGAACTCGTACTTAGAGAACTTGGCAACTCACTCAAAGTGTGAAGCACTAATCTCAAATGCTTCTCATGATCTTCTCTACTACATGATTACACCAACACATCATTGATGAACATAATAACGAATGAATCTAACTAGGGCTTGATCACCTTGTTCATTAAGTCCATGAAGGATGTTCGGCATTGGTTAGACCAAAAGACATGACCAGGAATTCATAATGTCCATATTGAGTCTTGAACATTATCTTTTGGATTTCCTATGTGTGGATCCTCAACTAGTGGTATCCTAACCACAAGTCTATCTTTGAAAACACTATTGCCCTAAAGATGATCAAACAAATTATCAATCCTTGGCATCAGATATATATTCTTAACTATCATATTGTTAATATGTCGAGAGTCTATAAACATCTGCACCTTACCATTCTTTTTCTTATCAAATAGAATATGTGAACCTTATGAATATACACTCGGACGAATGAACCCCTTATCTAGAAGATGCTGGAGTTAAACCTTCAACTCCTTCAACTCGTCCGAAGCCATATGGTAAGGAGTAATCAAAATGGGCCTGGTTCCTTAATCTAACTCAATGGAGAAGTCAATATCACACCTAGGTGAAAGTCCATGTAGGTCGGTAAATATACATCTAGAAAATCATAGACAATAGAAAGGACTCAAGAGTAGCAGTTTCGTCTTAAAAGTAGTGAACGTTAACTAAACAAGCCAAAAATCCTCTCGCCACCAACCTCATAGCTTGTTGGAAGAAGATGATACCATCGGTGCACATCTTAATAGAATCCTGCCAAAAAATTAAGATACACCAGGAATGACTAAGGTAACAGTCTTGGCATAGCAATCCAAAACCACACGGTGAAGAATAACTAGTCCATGCTAAGTAAGCTATAAAAATATGCCATGTCTAGAAATAATAGACCAGCCCAAGTATTTATTCCACTAACAAATACAAAATAGGACCTCACTACCCAATCCACTACTAAAGAATCTCCTACTTGGAAGAAACAAATACAAGAACACATAATGACCCACTAGCTAACCCTAGGCAAGGTAAAAAGTAAGAGAAAAACATGAACAAGGGGATCTAAGATCAAATAAGGATTAGGGTAATATAGAACAATAGAAATCATACTTGTGACCACAACATCCTAGGAATCTTCCCCTAGTTTACTAGAAATAGCATATAACTGGCGTCCACCTCCTGACCAAACACTACCACGACCACAACCACTACCTCGCTATCCTCCAACACAAGAACCACTAACCTGTGCCCCATCTCTAGCCGGTGGCAACACAGATCTCAAAGGATGAACAGGATAAGTAATGATTTAGATAATACCCCACTAAGGTCAAACTATGGAATAATGAATGATGACCCTACATATAATACAATGCCCTAATAGCCCACCCTGTTAAGAGCCACAAAGTAAAGATGACTAGTCACTATAGCCAAAAGACCTAAAACCACGAGAAGACTGCCCTGAAGATGGAATATTGAAACCTAAAGCAGCCAGCTCAGAAACCTTAAGATATTCCTAAACTGGTCTACTAGACTAGCTTTGGGAGAATTGTTGCTTACAGTCCGTAGAATGGGAACCACTATAACTCCCCTATGCTTCTGCCTCTTCTCGTTATGTTGACCTGACTAGTGAAAGAGGGATTTAATAGACTGAACTTAATCAAATACTTCCTGAAAAAAATGACCATCTAAAACTAACAGTAAAACTTCCTTATGGAGTCTATCTCTCAACCCATTGGTAAATATGTGAACCATCTCTATATTAGTAGGCATAAACTCCACACCGTACACTGATATATGATGCAATTAAGCCTCATAATCAAACTTACATCAAGCCCTGGTTAAGATGTATAAACTCCTCTCTCAGATTATCTTGTTCATCCCTAGCTACAAAATTCCTTATGAAAAAGACATAGAACTCTACCCAAGT
>JBDJHY010156139.1:0-12737 GCA_039654485.1 Withania somnifera
AGCCAATTTGGCGAAAAGTTTCACTCCAGAACATTTAGTTACCGATTATACGAGTCACTAACATACTATAAAGCAGTGACTAAATAATTTGGTCACTAAATGAATGAATAGTTGTATTTAGTAACCAAGTCACATTTGGTCACTAAAATAAGTGACCAACGTAGTCAATTCGGTGGGATTTTTTTCCCTCCAAATCGTTTAGTGACCAAAATATTTTTAGTCACTAAATTAAGATATTTAGTTACTACTTAGTGACGACTTTACTTTTGGTCACTAAATTTAGCCTGTTGACCAAAAATAGTGACCTTCGTTTTTTTTTTTTCATCACCAAAGACACTCTTTAGTGACCAATTTTAATGTGATCACTAATTTTTTGGTCACTAAAGGCCATTTTTCTTGTAGTGATTGTTAAGTTTGTCTGTCTGATTCTGGGCTAACTTGCTAGCTATAAGGAACTAATTTATATTAGGAGTTTAGGAGTCAACTGGAGTATTCAGTCTAGAACTATACAACATGCAACATAAGCACCCGAAGC
This sequence comes from Withania somnifera, assembly GCA_039654485.1. Classification (NCBI taxonomy): domain Eukaryota; kingdom Viridiplantae; phylum Streptophyta; class Magnoliopsida; order Solanales; family Solanaceae; genus Withania; species Withania somnifera. Next base: position 536 of record JBDJHY010156139.1, read on the forward strand.
AGAAAACAAGGCTATAATTATTATTCCTCGTGAAATACCACTGCTAAAATTCAAGCCTAATGATATTTTTATAAATAGGCCTCTTCTATTAAAACACTACACTTCCCTTGCTATGACTTCTAGTAATTTTGAGGACAGACTAATCAAAACTTATAAGGGTTAAGTATAGCTACATGGTTTACTTCGTTCAAGCTTAACCTGAAGGTATAAGGTGCCACTTGCAAGGTAATCAAGCTATTTTAAGCCATTAATACCATATGTTATATCCATAAGAACATCCCTTAAACTAATTAATCAATCTCTATTCCAATTGAAGTACTCATTAACCACATAATGCAATCATTCATACACTTACCAACATGACATTCAATCTTATATCTCTGTTCTATCACTGTCTTCCTTGAAGCTGAAGCTCTATAGGGATATACAAATATGAATATCGTATAATTAGACATTGAGGTATGCGGGGGTATTAAAATCAGATTCGTGATATAGGTTGTAAAGTTGAAATGTAATATAAGTTGGATTTCTGAATCATGATGAAATCTGCAAAAATGATATCATAACACACCCTAATCAATAACTAAGTTCCCACTTTTACTCTCTAAACTTCTGAATTCACATGCCTGAATCTAATTGCATTCTATCCCATAAGGTTCTGGCTCGTAATAGTATACATAACATTGAGGTTCTAAAAGGGGTCTGAGGGCATACCATGCTATACTTTGGATCAGTAAAATGATTCATGATGATACAAATATGAGTTAGAAATAAGAGACTTGGATACACAAGCTAGCAAGTCTTATGTACTAGGAAGAGATTCAACTTGCTGATGGCTTTATTTATTAGAGCCACGCTAAGGGAAATATGAATTGGAATGCTCCTACCACCTTGAAGATGAGGCATAGTTGGAAGTGTCAGAAAAACGCATAAATTTGTATAACTTTCTTAGAGGACTGCTCTACTACACAAAGGAATACATGAAAGAAGTGAGACTTTCCAAAACACCTTGTAGGCTTTTCGTTATAAGTGTGTCTAATTTTACACCCATAAAGAAAGAACGCGGTTTTCATAAATCCTAGAACTGATGAACCTAGTGCTCTGATACCAAGATTTTCATGCCTAGAAGTTACCCCTTAGAGTAACATGGTGCTCGAAAATGACAAGTGACCCTGAGATAGCCCTAAGATCATGCATACACTATGAATCATGATATAAATGTGCGAAAGAATTAATGCATCACAAAAAACTAACTAAAGATGTATTATTAGTCATAAAAGTATAGTCATGATGAGGCCCAACATGGGAAAAACTAAGAGTATGAATTAACACTAAGACTATGTCTGAAAACCATCTAAACTATCATTGCGAGTTACTGGGTCAAGCCCAAGTTAAAATCGATATGAAAACTGAACAACTCTAAGATCCATGGATAGAAAGGTCCTAAAATATATTAGAACACACTACTGCCATTTGTATTCAGAAGTTACCGAACACCTAGTAACTAGATCACTGTCCTTATAGGCCCAAATCCACATATGTGAACATGAGTAGAAATGCAGTCAGTATATCGAAAATACTGGTACACGGGTAAGTATATGTGTAATAATAATAACTGTATACATATATATAACTGATGCTTTAAGCATGTAAGATCTAGAAAATGTAAGTCATTATGAAAATAGTAGTAAGTGTCATGAAATCATGAAAATTGAAAACATACTAAAATACCTTGAGAACGGAATCATACTAAGATATCATGAAAGTGAAGCGTCATAATAAAATATACACTCAACTATAAGTAGCAAGATTATAATACAATAATGTTTAGTAGCTTAAATGAGAGAAAATATAGAGTTTCTTATAATCGACATAAGTTATGTGAGCATATGGAATCCAATGTTTAACCCCCACGCCAGTGAATTTCCTTATACTTTTCCAAAGGTATAAAGATATATATAACTGAATTTGATCGATCGTAAAAAGCCACTTGGGCAACCACTTGGTAAACTGATAATTAACCTATGTGGGCAACATCGTTGGGGAGATATTCCCCTAGGTACTAAATACTCCTCTCAAGACTGACACATGTATGAATATATTATAGGCTCATAAATATTGAAATTAGTCATTAAAGACTTCCAATGACTAGTTAATATCTCTACTCAAACTGTAATCAGAAACTATACTATTCATGCTTAACTATTTTTCTGAAAAGTGAGATATCATCTAAATGTCTTGACACACAATAGTAAAAAAGAGAAAAATCCACAATTTTCACTTTTATCATGAAATCATGTAAAACTTAGACTGAGTTTATAAAATCAACAGGTTGTAAAGTTTTAGTTTAGGGAAATCATGAAAAGAATCATAAATATCATAGTTTTTTGAAACCAATTTGTAAACAGTAGAAAAATCATGAACAACATAACAATTTATCAAAATAGAACTCAAACACTAGCCCTGAATTCATAAAATTATATATATACTGAAAGTAATTTTGGACATAGGGACGGGAGGAGTCCACCATTGAATAATCCTGCATACCTTATCCGTATTTATTCTTGATGAACTCATGAGATAAACGTTTGGAATCAGAGAAATGCTAGTTTGACTTGAAGGAAATAGAGTATACTTTTCATTTATTTTGTTTAAGGGTATATGAATAATGAGAGGTGAATTGTAAGTATAATAGGGATAGTATAGGAATTAGGGTTTTTTAAAAATATTTTACACTCTTAGTAAAGTATAAAAAGATTAAGTATTGATGCTTAATGTATTGGGAGTTAACAAAACACTCCCCAAGGAAAGAGAGTATAACTTTTCTCCCAAAAATATAGGTATACGATGTACCCCCTTCTTTGGGGTGTTAGGGATGGGTGGCACCCCTACCCAGGATTTATAAGGATGCCTCACACCCCTTTATGCGGTGCTATAAGGGGGTGTCGCACTTCTTCTTTCAAGATAGGATATTTTAGTAAAATGCACATTACGTTTTACTCTGACTTTCAAATGACATGCGATTTATTGTGTTGGGAACTAGACTCAAGAAAATTCTTTGGATAGGTTATGGGTCACATAAATCCTCATAGATTAGGAGATGTGATCTTTTGAAGTAGACTCATGTAGGAAATGCTATGAAAATTATGACAATAGAAAAACTTTGATCTTTATTTTGCACTAGGAGTTCCTTATGATTTTGAATCTTGTCAAACACTGCCTGCACAAGTTAGAAGGTATTATATTACTTAGGGGAAACTGACAACTCTCAAGGGGTGATTTTAACCATGCACGTTAAGTGGTTTTGTTTCTAGCTAAAAAAAATTAGGGTGTTACATTAGCCAGCCGAGGATGCTGTTGAGTACAATTGGTTTTGTACTCACTCTTTCTTTTCTGCACTTTTATGAAGGTACCTATCCCCAAAATTTATGACCTTCCACTTCTTCTCAGTCCAGGGATATTTGAGTTGTCTGAGGTAGTTGATTGTTTCTCCATCAGTGTCGAGGATTCTTTATCATAGTATTTGAGTCTTTACTTTCTAGACATATTTCGAGAGTAGTGTTTAACCTTTTATAAACTCTTACATTTAGTGGCTTGTGATAATAGAAACAAGTTCTTGGGTTATGTAGTTGAATTAGTATCTTTTGTTTTATTATGTTAATTATTATGACTTATTTTTCTTATTTACTATTATTACTTTATGTTTTGAAACTGTTTAGACCGTGAATTAGTTTGACCTACCCGGCCAGTTTTCAGGGCGTGACACGTTAGTAGTCTCTAGAGTAATTTTTAGTCATTTTTAGTCATTTTAGAGTTTTTATCTTTCTTTAAAGACTTTGAGATTTAAACCAAACTTGTATAAACTATCACTTAGTAGCTTTGTAGAGTGGCTACCTAATTTTGGGTATAACAGAAGTCTTCCGCATGTCTACATTTTACTTATATATTACTTTTCGTATTTCAATGAGCTTTTCTTTTGATTAATTCATTAGTTATACTGACCTACCAGCTTGGGAAGATAGGTTTCACCACACTTGATTTTCGGGGTATGACAACATTGTTCATTAGTGGGCTGGACTTAGATCAGACCAAGCCACAAAATTCGGAATGTACCAGACCAGACGGGTTGGACTACAATTGTCCCGAGAGAGAACCGTCCCAAGGCTGGCCGATATAAATAATTTTTTGTGCTGGCTAGGCCTGGACTATCCCGACCCATATGACACCCTATCTTTCTAGATTTTAAAAACATGTGATAAAAATATCTTACATCTTAGTTATAATTCAAGTGGTAAACATTATTCAAGATAATATGTTGTTCCAACTTCTACTATTTAGTGGGAATTTTTACATTAATAATTTGAAGAAATTAGTGGGATTTTGCATAAATTCCAACTTCTAATAATTAGCATGATAAAAGAGATATTCTGGATACGACATTTATTGTACAATATTCTATAGCACTAGTTGTAGAATATATTAATATTGTGCAATATTAGTTTTAGAATATATTCTATTTAGTGTAAAATATTGTGTAACATTAGTGTAAAATATATGCACATTAATTTGTACGATTTACATTAAGTGTGGAATATTATGTAACATTAGTGTAGTATATATGCACATTAATTTTGTAGGATTTACATTAAGTTTAGAATATTTTTTTAGTGTATAAATGCATATGTATTCTGATGTGTTGGGATAAATGAATTGAGACTATCATTCTTCAGTTTCTTTTGTTTTCTCTCTTCTTGACATATTATCAGAGTTAGGTCCACTCCCATCTATGCTCCAAGTTCCATGATCCATTTGGACCTAGGCATGAAAGGGGGGGGGTATTGGAGTAGATAAAAAGTCCCATATTTGTTGGGAAGTGAATTGGCGGTCTGCTTATACGGACATGAGCAATTCTTCCCTCATGGGCTAACTTTGGAGTTGAGTTAAGCGCAGGTATCATATATTTACACTAATATTTGTTTGAAGTTACGTTTCAGAATTTTTATAACATTAGTCATTTATATTTGAAACCTTATTATAACAGAAACACATTTATTCTCAAATTCAAATGTAATTTGAACAACCCAATTTATATATATATATATATATATTCAAAAGTGAAAGTAATCTATATAATTAATCTTCAATCCTTGTGGATGTTTCCTAGCTATAATTTCTATATACCATTTACTTTTCCTATTCCAAATTCAAGGTCTCCTTCAATCGTATAACAACATTAATTTGATTATCTTGATCTATAATTTTCTCTATGATGAATCCCAAAAGACCACCAATAAGCCTACTAAGAAATCTACCTTATAATCCCTAACAACACCAATGATTCTTGGACAGGCACCTATAAAACAAAGCCCAGGGTGCTCCTCGGGGTAGTGCTTCGATGCTTAAGCAAAGAGATCTTAGAAGAGAATAACAAATAATAATTTAGAGAAGTATAGTGAGCGTACCTTTTCCTTTTCGCTGTATGAGATTTTATAGTTGGTTCCAGTAACAGCCACATTAGTGGGCACGGTCAATGGGAAGTAATGATCTCCTTAGTGGTTATCGCCACCTTCTTTGTAACTGTTGTTGCCTTATTAGTAGGCACTATAAATGAGGAGTAATAATCTGCTCAAAGGTTGTTACCATGGTAATGGTACTTACTTTATCGTTACTATATATTTATTATGTTGTTAATAGTAATTATTAATTACTATTAAATTCTTATTGCTACCATTATTCTATAGTAGTACCCCCTCCGGGAGTCAAAGTGTGTGTTTACGCCATTCGATAGAAATCGTAGAGTAGGAATTGTATTTTTCTGAGGTCTTTCGCTGAGGTCTTTTATAAAGTCAGAGAGTTTTGAATGTGCTTACTGATTCACCTCAGTTGTATTGCTGAGGTCATTATTAAAATCATGGGCGTACTAAGATAGCTCCTCCTGTGGGGACTGGTAGCTATGTATTCTTGTTTTACCATATCAAAGTTGAAAAATCTTGAGGAGATGGTTAATACAAGGAGTAAAAACACACAAGGGGCAGGTCAAGGTGGTAGGACCATAACACGTGGTGGTTCTAGCTGAGGTGGAAGAAGCCAAGGTAGGGTACAAGCAGCCCAAGTACCAACCCCTCTTCCCAACCGGTGAGATGAACAGGACCGGACACTAACAAACATCTAGCTCTCTACAGCAGAAAAGTTCACCCAGGAGCACCAGGCTTTATTTCAGCAATGATGCAATGCTCATCCCGAGATAAGATCCCATGAGGATACTCAACTCGATCAAGCACAGGAAGAGAAACTACCTCAAAGTTCAATAGAATCAACTAGCTCTCGTTCTAGTGTTGAGAACTCTTATCACAAAAAACAGAAGCAGATGAAGTCGGCGGAACTACTGCAAAACCACAACCCTTATTAAAATCGGATCCCACTCTAAGATCATAGTGAAGGAGTTCTCCCCAGTAAAACTTCCTAGAAGAATTTCATCAAAGCCGAACTGGAGAGAATTCTGGGAATCGATGAGGTGGGGGATGTAATAACCCCTTTCTCAAGAAAAATAATGAACACCCCTTACCTAAGGGTTTCAAATAACCTAGGAGAAAGCCTTATGATAGGAGCACTGGCCAAAGTGATTTTTTATCCCAATTCAAGTTCTAAATGATAAACCGCCAGTGCAATAGGGACACATATGCAGGGTGTTCCCAGAATTCTTAGTAGAGAAAGCCAAGATCTGGTTTAACAACCTACCAAGGAACAGTATCACCTCATTCTACCAGATGGCTGAGCTCTTCTACGCCCGCTTCTACCAAAAGAAGAAGGTGGTAAAAAACTCAGCCGACCTCCTAGACATCAAGCAAAGAGGAGATGAGGACATAGGCGCGTACCTGGAGTGCTTCACAGAAGAAAAGCTGTATATAAAGCACAAAACTGACAAACTTGTCATCTCAACTTTCTTGAGTGGACTTCAACCCGGTTACCTCTACACTGAGCTGAGGAGAAATCCACCACAGACAGAGCACGAGCTATTCAAAGTAGTGAGAAACTTTGCCATAGTAGATGAGGCCAACAAGAGGATGCGGGAAGGGAATAGGTCAGATAAGAAATACAGGGATGATAGAATCCCTAGAAAGAATGTCTTTAATAGGATGAAAAAGTTACGAAGCAAGCCAAAGTTCCTTGAAGAGACCTTGACCCTGCTAATAAAGTCGGGGTCCAAGATTCTGGCACTCTACAAAGACGTACTAAGGCCACCTTAAGCACTGCAGGTCCGACATTATAAACGATGTCAGAGCCTGTGGTGCAACTTCCACATTGATAGTCATAAGACTGAGACATGTAAGGATATCATCAAAGAGATTGACGAATACGTCAAATGAGGTATGCTGATGCAATATGCAACCGCCACCGTAAGTTCCTCCCAAAGTCATGGATGAGGTGGCCAAGGAAACTACCAGCCCCAGGGGGGAAGAGAACTCAACTCAACTGGCCGAGGTCGGGGCCAAAATTATAGGAGATGGGATTCACCTTAGAACTAATATCCCCAATACCCTCCTCAGGGAAACTCGGGACAGGGTAGTTACTTCAATCCCAATCACATTCCTATAGGCCTCAGCCAACAGCATGGGAATGAAGCCCCCACACCAGCTTTACCCCCTCCTCAGAATCAAAGAAATAATGTTATGGGGGTAATACATGCAATCTTTGGTGGGCCCCCAGAAGGGATATCACAAGATGCTTTAAAAGTAGAGGCAAGAAGGGTGCCCTCGAAGGAACCTTTCCACAAGCGATTCAAGTCAGGAGAAGTCATCACTTTTTTAGGAAGATGTCATCCCCGGAGCTATGCCTCATGTTGACTCCCTGGTAATAAATATGATCATGGCGAACAAAGAAGTGTGTCGGGTGTACGTGGATAATGGTGCTACTATTAGCATAATCTTCTCAGCATGCTTTGATCAACTCAGTATTGACTAAGGTAGTTTACGACGGATATGTCAACCGCTTCAAACTTTTACCTAGGGAGAGGTGACACCTGAAGGAACCATATGGTTACTAGTGACTGTAGGGGACTACCCTAGACAGAAAACCATAATGGTTGATTTTTATGTAATCAATGCACCCTCTTCCTACAATATCATTCTCGGATGGGATAGTCTAATACCTGTCAAAGCAATTTGTTTGTCATACCACCTCATGATGAAGTTTCCCACTGAGTATGTGATAGCTTCAGTCCGAGGTGATAAGCAAGTTTCACGAGAGTGTATGAGAATTGCGCTAAAATATAAAGCACATGAGGTGAACAAATATCAATTATAAATCACTCACCTTCAGTCCTAGAAGATAATTCACATCGTCCCATCTAGGGAAGCAGATGAAGAAGTACTTGAGGTCCTATTGGACCCCGAATTCCTTGAAAGAAAAGTCAAGGTGGGATCATCACAAAACACATCCCTCCATTAGGGGATTATATCCTTGCTCTAAGAGTTTAAGGACGTCTACGCCTAGTCCTCCTTGGATATAAAAGGAGTATCACCTGAGTTGATGGTCCACAGGTTAAATGTGGATCCATGAATAAAGCCAGTGCAGCAACAGAAGAAGAAGTTTGAACCTAAAATAAATCAGGTAATCCGAGCTGAAATTGAGAAATTGATGGCTGCTGATATCCTTTTAGAAGTCAAGTATCCGACATGGGTCTCTCCAATCCTGTTATGGTGAAGAAGGCAGGGGGCGAATGGAGAATGTGTATGGATTACACAGATCTAAACAAGTACTACCCTAAGGATTGCTACCCCTTGCCAGTCATTGACTAGAAGGTAGAAGCCATCTCAGGGTATGAATTTTTGAGTTTCATAGATCTGTACAAAGGTTACCACCAGTGTCCATAGACGAGGTGGATGCCCTAAAACTGCCTTGTTACAGACTGGGGGACATTTTCCTACAAAAAGATGCCTTTTGGTTTGAAGAATGATGGAACCACATATCAAAGGTTAGTGGATAAAGTGTTCAATAAACAAATCAACAGGGTGATAGAGGTCTATGTAGACGACATCTTCATGAAGAGCATAGTCCTATGGATGAGCCTAAAACACTTGGAGGAAGTACTCAAACTCCTGAGGCACACAGAGCTATAGCTGAACCCAGTGATGTGAAATTTCAGGGTCAGCTCTAGGAAGTTCCTAGGATACATTGTATCCAAGAAAGGACTGAGTGTAAATCACTTCAAGGTAAGAGCGGTGGATAAGATAAAATATCTGAAGTTCCTGAAAGATGTGCAGAAGCGACGGGGTGCCTGGTTTCCCTAAGCCGCTTCTTATGTAAATCAACTGAAAAGTAATTTCCCTTCTTTCACATCCTTAAGAATGCCAAGAATATAATGGACAGATGTGTGTCAAAAGGCTTTTGAGGATCTAAAACGGTATCTGATGATGTTGCCTGTGCTAGCTATACCGAAGCTCGAGAAACCTTATATATCTACCTAGCGATAGTAAGGGAAGCAGTGAGTTTCTTCCTTGTCAAGGAAGAAAGGAGAGCTTCGAAACCAATCTACTTTGTCAGTTGAGCTATTCACAAAGCCAAAATGAGATACTTACCTACTAAAAAAATAGTGCTGGCACTGATAATGGCAGCTCGGCAACTTTGTCCCTACTTCCAAGAACACCCAATTTGTATGCTAATATATGTACCTCTGAAATAGGTACTGTTGAAATAAGAAGCATCAGGGAAACTGATGAAGTGGGAAGTCGAGCTCGGAGAACATGAAATTAACTTTCGACCTTGGAAAGCTATCAAAGGCCAGGCTCTGGATTTCCTAGTAGAGATACATGAATCTACCTAGGGGGCAACAAAATCTCCAGTGAAGGAGGCTAAAATGAACAAGGAACCCGAAGCGCCTAGTGACACTTTCATCATGCATATAGATGGAGCCTCCAGTGAAGACGGTAGTGGGGCTGGGATCCTACTCCAAAGCCTTGAGGGGACTGATATGACATACGCATTACGTTTTACCTGTAGAACAACAAATAATATGGTAGAATGTGAAGCATTAATAGTAGGTTTACGCCTAGCTTAACAGATAAAGGTAAAGTCATTCTCAATCTATAACGATTCACAAATCTTGGTCAATCAAGTAAGGGGCACTTACAAAATGAAAGATGCCCAGTTGAAAAATACCTGGAGGTAGTAAAAGGGATGCTAGGAAAATTCTCCAACTTTCAGATAGCCAAGATCCCTCGAGAAGAAAACATGAGAGCAGATGCCCTCAACAAGTTAGTATCCTCCAAAGAAAGAAGGAAAGGTCAAAAGATGCTAATTGAGGAGATCCACCACTTGAGTATCAATGAGGTCAGTATTTCTGTGGTGAACGAGATGAATGACAGTTGGAGGCCCCAATAATAAAATTCCTCACCTTGAGAGAAACCCCCTCGACTTGGCTGAGGTGAGGAAACTCCACCTCAAAGCGCCCAAATATGTATTAGAGAAAGGGATCCTCTATTAAAGATTCTTTTTACAGCCTTTACTGAGATGTGTAGGGCTAGTTCAAGCCAATTACATAATATGGGAAATCCATGAGGGCTCATGTGGTAGCTACTTACGTGCAAGGTGATTGGAAAAGAAGATCTTAAGATGGGGCAATTACTGGCCCACTTTATTCTAGGAGACACATGATTTCACCCAGAAGTGTTCGAAGTGTCAATTCCATTCTCATATAGCTCCAAACCTTAGATGGAGTTACTCTCGGTGCAGAGTGCCTTGCCTTTTGCAAAATAGGGAATCGACATCATGGGACCATTTCCTGAGTCTCCAGGAAGAGTGAAGTTTCTAGTGGTAGCCATAGACTACTTCATTATATGGGTAGAGGCAGAGCCCTTAGCCACAAACACAGGAAACAAGATTCTAAACTTCACATGGACAATTATAGTTTGTCGGTTTGGGATACCAAACAAAATTATCTCGAATAATAGGAAGCAGTTTGCAGACGACCCATTCAAATCATGGTATGAAGAGATGGAAATCACTCAACAAATTACCTTGGTAGTATACCCTCAAGAGAATGGGGAAGTCGAGGTCACTAATAGGACACTACTACAAGGCTTAAAAACAAGGTTAGACAAAGCTAAGGGAGATTTGGTAGAAAACCTATCTCATGTCATGTGGGCATATAGGACAACCCTAAGATGCCTAATAGGAAAACCCCATTCATCCTTACATATGGAACAAAAGCAGTGATCCCAGCGAAGATAAGGGTGCCTAGCCCAAGGTCATTACACTATGTTGAATGAGAAAATGAAAAAGAGCTCAGTTTGAACCTCGACCTTCTGAAGGAGAGAAGAGAGATGGCAGCCATTTCAGAGGCAAGATAGAGTTATGGATAAATATTCTAACAATAGGATAAAAAAAATACCCAATTTAGCCCAGGCTAGCTTGTCCTGAGACGAAACAAAGCCAGCCGACCTGAAAAGATGGGAAAGCTTGAGGCAAACTAGGAAGGCCCTTATTAGATAATTGAGTCTTCCAATGTAGGTAGCTACAAATTGGCAAGACTAGGTGGTACTGAAATAACCAAAATCTAGCATTTAAGTAACTTACAAAGATTTCATCAGTGATATATGATTAAAATTATATTTATTTCTTGTGATTATCGTTTATTACATCTAGTGCTTATGATTGTCATTTTAACCGATCTAAAGAGCATAGGAAACAGCCCAGCCTAAGAACATCCATACAAAAATTGCAAATTAAATCAACCTCGGGGACCAACCTGAGCTCAGTTAGGCCAAAACGCCACAAGTATTGAATTAACTCGACCTCGAGGACCATTCTGAGCTCAGATTTTCCAAGCATTGAAAATTATAAATGCCAAAGCACCGCAAGTCTTGAATTAACTCGACCTCGGGGACCATTTTGAGCTCAGTTTTTCTAAGCATTGATTATAAATTAAATCGACCTCAGATATGAGAGCTCGATTTATCAAAGCGCCATAACATTACCAACTAAATTGACCTTATATATGAGAGTTTGGTTCGGCAAAGTGTTGTAAAATCACAAACTCATCCATGAGAGTTTGGTTTGGCAGAACACCATAAATTAAAAATTAAGTCGATCTAGTCTACGAGAACTCAGTTTGAAAAAATGCCGAAAAAAAAACACAAGTTAAATTGACCTTAGGTCGGTTTGGTCAAGCATCTCACAATCACTATTATGGAAAGATACATAA
>JBDJHY010156148.1:0-12737 GCA_039654485.1 Withania somnifera
TGAATCCGCATACAGAACACTTAACCCGCTCACCGATAGTATAGTCATCAGGTCAAAATGCTAAGTGTCGATTCCAACCCCTATATCGTATGTCAATGGATCCTAGGCCTAACCAAATAGGTGAATCAGGACTGAAATGATATCCCAACTGCTGGCCAAGTAGGCAATACCCGAAAATTCGAGTGTTGGTGGTAAAATAGATCATGTGGGGCAAAAAAATAGGTCCATACTGCTAGTGCAGTCGTGGATACATATAATGTGTAAGAAAGCAATTTTTGGTTATTATTCTATCAAAATCTAGTTATCCCTTTTAAGCTATCAATGCATGCTCGCAACACAGAGTCAATTACTGGGCTCAACTGGTCTAAGGTCGCTAACTAGTCTCTATAGGATAGCTGCTAAGCCCTAGTCACGAGGTACGTACTTTCCTAGCCCAATACGACCCAAGCCACGAGTATTTATACAAAAAATGTCACAACTACCCAGAGGGCCTCCGTTAAGGGACAAGTACACACCTATATAGGAAAGATGGAGGTATCATAATTTAGTCAAATGCAACTCACTCGTAGGGTCGCACTAGACTAGGGCACAATATCATCACATAATGATTCCAATTACCCAGCAAAGTCGTATCTGCTAGGTGAAATATCATCACATATGCATCTAACTATCCAAAATAGTCGTATGCTATCCATAGCCCAAAGGGATACACTCGTCCTAATCATACTCAACATCTTAGGTAAAGCACAGAATAATCAACCTACCTAGATCGTCTCTAATTCTACCAGCCTAAATTAGGGGATAGCTATTAAGCTCTAATAACTAGTATAATTCCTTCCCAACTTCACTACGGTCTAGAATTAGCGTATAAGATTACGCATCAAATGTGTTACTCATCCCTTATCCAGAATACATTCCAGAGTCAGCTTTAAACATGCGGGTAGGGCCATATAGACCTAGGGTAAGTAGTTAAACCACAAGCTAGCTAGGTAGGCCATAGGTTGGAAGAATAAGCATATCGAGGCATAACTAGTAATTCCATCTCCGAGCTAGAGCTTTACGATAAATATACTATGCAAATACCAGTCTAAAGAAAGTATACCGTAGCCTACCTGGATTTCGATGAGGTTCTCAAAAAGCATGCCTAATTTTGAAAATCGCATACGAAGCTTGAAAGTTGTGCAAGGCTAGCGAAAACATAACCCATCTGTCAAGAAGAGTAAAATAAGGCCCATATTGCTATATAAATAGCGGGGTCAAATCCAAACTAAAAATGGGTCTGCAAACCCTAATAGCTTGGGAAAAGGAAATATGTATATCAATACACAAAGCACCGCTCATACATCATATGGTACAAAATAAGGCTCAAATTAATGATGGGAATTAAAAATATAAGCCTAGAAAGTTTATGTAATAACAAAACAAAGAATTACCTGGTAGAAATGATTGTAAAACCACCGCTACATGATTCTACATATTTAAACTTGAATATCTACCCTCAAAAGAGCTTTATGAAGATCCAAGGTTCAATATCCATGGAGAGAAAATGACAAATGATCAAAAATATTTGTGAAAAAGATAATTATATTAAGACAACCGACTGATCAATAAATCGATCATCTGACAAATTTATTGATTACCTATTTATTGGTTATATGGTCGATAAATCAGTCATCGTATACCTCCCCTGATATATTTTTTTGGAAAATTTTGAGAAAAGCACTCGAAATAGAAACAGAGTCCAATTACAACACTCCATATATGGAATTCTTATGTAATTGATATTCCAGACTCAACGAAATCAATGAAAAGACAATTCTGAATCGTATAAGCTGAGTAAGGCCTAAAAAATCTATAAATTCAAAGGAATTCAAATCATAAAAACTGTCATAGAGCCAACTTATCGGTCTCAGCAAGTCATAAAAGACTTGGGAAAGTTACAAAAAATCTCTAGACACTTAAAAGTCTCGGGAATCATGGGCATAACCCCGAGTTACATTACAATATCTGCCACTAAAGAAACTTTTGTCCGTGAAAGTTAAAAAGAAGGAGTACTATTTCTAAAGCCGTAAAATGCAATACTTATATGATCTTTCCAATCTCCCAATGACCTCCTCAAATGGACCACGCGCCCAACAAACTCTCATAACAAAAATATCCTTAAACCTACTTCGTCTATATCAGTTATCGATAGTCCCTCAAAGTACTTAGCACAAACTGACCAGTCGCCCAATAAAGATGACTCACGATAATATGTATGAGAAGAGTCTGGTATATAACAACGAGGCATAGAGATATGGATAGAATGGGGCGTACCTCCACTAAGTCATAAGGTAAGACCAATCCGTAGGCAAATCCACTAATCTGCTCTTTAGTCTCATAAGGTCCTAATTGAGCTCGGAATCATCAGGCCGTAGGTACTATACTTAAAGAAATAAGGCCTCCAGTTTGCATAACTCATCTGTCTACTCTGTGCTATCTGAAATCTAACCCATAAGCCAGGCTCTTTCTGTGGAATCTCGAGTAAACTCAGAAGTCTGTGGTCAAAGCACTCTACTAATGTACCTACCGAGCCATAGTCTACAATGTATAAGACACAAAGCCTTAAATAGTACTATCTGGATGCTCGAATTATAATTGTTTCTATAGGAGAATCCTTCTAAAGACAAATACTTATCCTTGCTACCATAAAAAAATACAAGACCAAAGAATATCTTGAAGTAACTGAATAATCTTCTCAGACTGCTCGTCTGTCTGCAGGTGAAATTTTGTACTTAAGCTATTCTTGTACCCATGTCACGCTGCACAGTCCTCCAGAACTATAAAGAAAGGTATGTACCATTGTATGATATAATAGAGGCTAGCACCCCATGTAAACGAGGAATCTCTCTAACATACAAGGCATCAAATCCCTCAGCATCCTAAGAAGATGATGTCGGTAGAAAGTTAATGCCAATAATGCATGATGATGCATATACAATCATAACACCTGTACTGTAGTGCTCAAACCTCACCTGCTGGCAATTTAAGCATTTGGAATCAACTTTGAATGATATCCCCTAAATACTACGATAAAACTCTTATTATATAAAGCTATGTCAAGGCCAAACGACAAACTCAACCATTACCTAAATCGAGGGCACAAGCTCGCGATCTATCATGGGGTACCCAAACTATCTGCTCGTACTGGATGTCTGTCTGTGGATGAAAAATCAATACTATATTGTCCTTAGCAAATTAAGATGAATCAGGTGCCACTGTCTGAAATAATAAAAATTGGAAACTCACAAAAGCAAAAGACCTTTCAAACATAAAGGTAGCAACATCCGCTACACATCTCCGCTATGCCTAAGCGCATAGACTATCTGGTGCAACGGCCCTTGCAAGGAATGTTCTGAATCAAATTGTCCACTCTGGGACTACAAGGATCAATAATTATCCATGACGTGCTGTCAGAACAAATAAGAATCTGCACGGGATATCTACGAACTACAGCTTCTTGGGTATAACCGACTAACAACATTTTATGCAACTCACTCCAATCGACAGTCAATAACATTAGGTAGCACAAATGATAGATGACCTTGCCTACAAAGCCAACCCTACTCTTAACCTGGAACTAAAAACATAGTAACTATTAAAACCTCGATCATCAAAATCAACCAGTAATCTACCCAAAAAACGCCTGGAACACAAGGAAACAATCACCCTAGGATACCATGTCACGCTACCCACACACTGATAGTAGCCCCAAGTCACGACTATAAGCTCAGCTGTTGTCATCTCATAACAACAAAGTGTAACAAACCAAGTCATCACTCCACCCAAAAGCAAAGTACGCAAAACCTGTGATCATTACAAACTTAGAATAGATATAAACTCCAACTACTCCAAACCTTCCAAAGTTAAGTTCCCCTAACTCAGAACCTGAAGGCATAAAAAATTTCAGACAGGGAATACGATCACAACACAGCATAAACCAATCACTAGCCTAAACACAATAAGTCATAGTCAAACCTACATCCATACCTATTTAAAAGGTCAAGCCTCTACAACTGCATCAACTAACTAAGACCAGAAATGAACCACAAGACTGAGCATAGAAAATCTCATGGGATACCACAACCTCGATCCACTACTAAATAAGCATTTTAACCTATCAGAATAGATATATGCCTGCGGGCACGAATACCAACTAAAAAAACCACCACCAAGGGACCCAAAAATAATAACCAACCCCATTCAGATCTTTCATAGGAGAAGAGTAAAGACAACGCTCTGTCAATCACTCTAGAACTGAAGAAAATAAAAAGAAAGAGAGAGTCATCTACTCACGAAAATACTCACTCTGGTTCTGTAGAACCAACCAGTGAAGATCACGGATAACATGGGTCATAATCTAGAGCTACCAAATAGCTCGAGTCGATCAAGATCATTATAGGATAACCAGGTATTTGCTACTAGCATAAAGAGACTACAAATATGTAATGCTAATAAGCACCCCCAAGGAACTAACTGTCTGACCTGAATGTAGAAAAAATCTCAATCCTAAAGGGACTAAAGACCCCTATCAACCTGTCGAGATACATCGGTCACGGGTAAGGTATAATCTCAATATAATGCTCTGGTATCTAGGGAGAGTAGGGTAACTTTCCCATACAAGATAAATCACTAAGGTCACCAATAGCAGAAGGTCCAATTCTGCTATCTCACAACATCTACCGGCGAAACTAGCCAAATATTTCAAATCCCTCATGAGGACCCACCACTAAATGTTTCCTTCTCATACACAGGAAATAAACCGTATGAATAAAATACCTCATTTGGGGTAGGAAAAGGTGAGGTGCTCAAATCTCAATCGAGATATAGTAAGGCCTGCCTAACAAAGGAACTCAGCCCCTGAATCACAGGACACAACCTGATAAGGAATCACAGGCACCTTCCTGGGCTGACAACCAAGACTCAACTTGCTAGTCGACATCACAACCTCAGTGCCACCATATAAATACATAACAAAGGGCCACAACATTAATGTCTAAAACAAGATCTAGACCTAGACGATAAATCCACATCATCAAAGGTAAGGTCACTCAATATAGCATAGATAAAATGATTCAAAAATAAGGCGAAACCACTTCTAAGTCAGCATAAGCTAACTAGGTAGGGAATAAAATAAGACCGCATCATAAATAGAGATCGAAGGTAGCTCACGCGAAACACCCTGCCTACAGCCATAAATCAATGGGCAGAGGACTGCTAGAACACTTTGCTGACCAGCCTAACTAAGGCATACACATTCGAGACACTCCCTGGCCTAAAGATCAAGCCCTATGCAGCATAACAAAACTCACTAATACCACTATTCTCTTTGAATGACTGCTAAGGTGAGGCTGCAATCACTGTTGATTGTATGGCCTAGTGTTGCGGACACCCTCTGGCCTATTGGCCTAGATCACCACACTCATAACAACCCGGTCCTGCTCTAATAGGATAAAACTAAACTACTTTGACTACTATAGCCCTGCAAACATGAAGATGCGCCTCTAATAGCCCAACTACTATGAGTATCTGGGCCTCTATCGACTGACTGAAAAAGGATCCGAATCGACTGAATGGACTAGCTCAACTGGTTTGTTGTTGCCACCAAATTACTATCTATCATATAGGTCATTCACAGATCAAGTATCACTAGAATTATTCTGAGTACTCAAAGGAAGAGATGGATGGGCCGGACCAAAACTCTAGGTACTCTACCTTACTGCTATAACAAAAGAACCCAGGGAAGGGGAAAATCTATGGCCTTACGTTTGACCCCGCCTTATAGGTCTCACGACTAGCCTCTTCAAAGGTCACCAACTGTTTGAAGGTTTGTCTAGGGATATTTCCTGCTACTACCAAATTCTCTATCATTAAATGACACGACCAAACTAACCTACTGAAGAAATCTAACATCCTTCCAGATCTTGTAGCATACACTGTAGGGATATATCTAGTCATCCTAAAAAATAATGTCACATAGTCCCACCCAGTCAATGCCCTCTGCTAATAAAAAAACCAATCAACTCTTCCTTAAACGATACTCCTCTCCAAACACCTACTAGTATGTCTGAATAGACTTTACTCTCTATGGAAATGGCATGACAGTAACCTCTGTTGGAGCCAAGGTGACTCCCAAATGCCGTGTCTGATGATATGGTCTTATGGCATTTGATTTTGATTCTAAAACTCTTAAAATACACACGAGAATCTCACTGATGGCCACCGATAGTCTTTTCCTAGCTATCAGGAAGGAGTAGAGCCGAATGAAGTGGTAGGAAAACCAAGAACTATACAACGCATGTAAGGACTCAAAAAGTGAGAGCCTTTATTAAAGTGCCCTATAGCCTCCCGAAGATAGGATATAGACGTCTACTTACCGATATGCGGGGTTTTATTGAACACTTGCTCCTATATCTGAGATATCGGTAAACCTAAAGCTCTGATACCACTCTGTTATGACCTAAAAATTGAGTTGTGATGGCGTCTACATTTCACTTGTAGACAAGAAAAACCCCAGCACAGACCAAAAGGTGGGCCCATACCAAGTATGCAAAAGAAAATGAGAAAAAACAAAGAGAAGGAATTAAAATAGAACACAAATATACAGGATTGAACATGACTCTTCAAAACCTAATATCGTGGTTTTAGAGCATATATATACATAAAGGTACAAAAATACAACCCAAAACGGTGCAAAAACTATAAAATAGCTATCCAGATTCCAAGTGGAACAACTATATAGACAAAAGGAAGATCGGCCAGCATGAGAGCCAACTGCTCACAGTATCTCCTAAATAAAATAAAGCTAGTCCATACGATAGTGTTCGCCCTGATAACTTGTACTAGTACGTGCATCAAGAAAAGATGCAAAAGTGTAGAATGAGTATAAAAAACAACCGGTACCTAGTAGGCATCATAGGCCGACTAGGTAAAAGTAAGCATAAGCAAGGTAAATGAAAATCAAAAGAAAAAATAAGGCAAGGGAACGTAATGTGTAACAGAAATGAGGTAGCTACAATAATAACTAGGAAAAAATAGTGAAGGATCGACTATGAATAAGGGCAGTATCAGCTAACGAGTATGAAGGAACCAATAACAAGGTATAACACATAGACTCGGGCCACAAGAAGATCACAACCAAATATAATACATACTTGGACATCCAACATGACCAGCATAAGTACGGACCAAATAGAGAAATAATAACACCAGAAATGTAAACACTAAATATAATATAACTACAATGAGAAACGTAATCGATAATATCAAAGAGTAACAAAGAAGTCTATCTAACAACAAATATAAAAAGTGCACGTATAGAACATATAAATGTCAGAAAGGAACAACAAGGTCTAGAAGATAAAAAATCCGACCGAAATCCTATTCTACTAGTAGGTACAACTAGGCAACCAAGTAACCCAACATGTATTACCCCTAGGTCCCGAAGGGTACAAATTAACATTTGGTTTTGTAATGCAAAGGGGTACAAGAAAAGTAAATAAGTGTCGGCATGCTCATTTTCTGGGATATTCTCGAATCAAGAAGGATCCAGGGAGGACTCAAACTGCATACCACATAAGCAAATACTGGCATGTTCCCCTCTAGGATAGTCCTTAATCAAGAGGTACCCATAGAGGACTCAAACCACGTACCCGATAAATAAGTACCGATATGCTCCCCTCTAAGACACTCTCGAATCAAGAGGGATCCGCAAAGGACTCTAACCATATACCATTACTCCCCACTACTCTCCCTAAGCATAGCAACCTGAATTGGCAGGGCCTATGGAGGGACTGAACCCACATGCAAAACTAGTAACCCACCCACTATAGTATAGTCATCAGGTCAAAATGCCAAGTGTTGGTTCCAACTCATATATCATATCTCAATGAAACCTATTCCCAATATAATAGGCGAATCAGGATCAAAATGAAATCCCAACTGCTACCAAGTAGGCGATACCCAAAAATTCGAGTGTTAGTGGGAAAATAGCTCAGGTAGGGCTAGAAAATAGCTACACACTGCCACTGTAGTTGTGGATATATATATATATATATAATGTAAGAAGATAATTTTTGGTTTTTATTCTATCAGAATCTAGCTACCCTTTTTAAGCTATCAATGCATGCTCGTAATACAAAGTCAATTACTAGGCTCAACTGGCGTAAGGCCACTAACTAGTCTCTATAGGATGGCTACCAAGCCCTAGTCACGAGGTACATCCTCTCCTAGCCTAACTACGTCGCTAAGCCACAAGTACTCATACCAACGATGTCATAACTTTACAGAAGATGCTCGTTAAGGGCCTAGTACACACCCATACAGGGGAAATGTGGATCTATCATAGCTTAGTCAAATAAAACTCACTCCAAGGTTCGCACCTAGCTAGGGCACAATATAATCACATAGCGCTGCTAATTGCCCAGCAAAGCCATATCGGACTAGGTATAATGTCATCACATAAGGCAACTAACTATCTAACATAATCCGACTATCCATGGTCCAGAGGGACACACCTGTCTTAATCATACATAATATCTCAAGTAAACCACATAATAATCAGCTTACCTTCATCAAATCTCAAGCCACCAACTTAAATCAGGGGATAGCTACTAAGATCAAATCACTAGTATAATACCCTTCCCAACCTCACCATGGTCAGGAGCCAGCGTATAATTATACATATCAAAAGTGTTACTCCTCCCCCAGCCACACTATGTTCCAGAGTCGTCTTTAAACAAGCGGGTAGGGCAGTATAGCCCCTGGGTAAGTAGTTAAACTAGAAGCCATCTAGGTAGACCATGGGCCGAAAGAATAAGCATATTGGAGCCCAGCTAGTAAGCCTAGCCCTAACATACATATATTGCACTAATACCTAGTCTGAAGAAAGTATACTGTAACCTACCTCGAGAAGCATGCCCAAAATGTCCAAAATCACGTATAAAGATCGAAATCATGCAACGCTATAAAAAATGTAACCCACATATCAGGATGAGTAAAATAAGACCTATATTAAATAGTTGGTTAGAAATCCAAAATAAAAATATGACCTATATTAAATAGTTGGTTAGAAATCCAAAATAAAAATGGGCCCGTAAATCCTAATAGCTCGGAAAAAGAAAATATTCACACCAACACATAGAGCATCACTCATACATCATATAATACAAAATAGGGATCAAATTATTGATAGAATTAAATATATAAGCCTAAAAAATTTATAAAAAATAAAGAATTATCCGGTAGAAATAATTGTAGAACCACCGTAACATGATTCTACAAATTGAAACTTGAATATCTATCTTTAAAAGAGCTTTATGAAGATCCAAGGATCAGTATCCATGGAGAAAAAAGTTCTAAATGATAAGAATGGAGAAAAAAGTTCTAAATGATAAGAACAATTCTTGAAGAAGATAGTTATATAAAGACCATGGACTGCCAATAAATCGGTCCTCGCATACCTTCCTTTAAAGATTATTTTGGAAAAATTCCAAAGAGCACTCGGAATAGAAACAAAGTTCGATTCTAACACTTTATATATAGAGTATTTATGTAATCAATATTCTGGACTCAATGAAATCAACAAAAAGATGATTTAGAATTGTATAAGTTGAGTAAGGCATCAAATAGCCATATTTGCAAAGTAATTCAAACTGTAAAATTTCTAGAGAGCCAACCTATCGGTCCCAGCAAATCATAAATAACTTGGGGCAGTTACAACAACACTCTAAACACTTAGAAGTTACAGGAATAATGGGAATGAACCAAACACTTGATTAAAAAATAATCCCACCACTACAATCCTTGTATTAGTAATTCCTGCATTCTTAATCTCCACCTTACTAATCCCTACATAACTTGTCTTCCTACCAAACACCTCTTATGGGTCGTTTGGTAGCTGGTTAGTATTATGCAATATCAATAACATTAGTATTAGTTATGCAAGTATTACCAATATGAGTATTAATTATGCAAGTATTAGTTATGTAGGTATCAGTAATATAGGTATTACTATGTAGGTATTAGTAATGCATTGTTCAGTTGTATATCAATTATTTATTTGGATGTTAATTTGTCATATTGAATTAATAAATATTATATACTTTTTAAAAAATTAAACATATATTTACAATTATATAAGTATTTAATTGAAAGATAATAGGGTAACTTTGTAATTTTAAGTTTTTTTATTCATGTATTAACTATCCATGTATTATTTGTTTCATCTTCTACTCCACATAAAATAATACATCAATTTCCTCATTTCTATCTTCCTACCAAACGTTGTATTAGTTTTATACAGGAATAAATTATTTCCTATCCACCTACCAAATGTCGTATTAATTTTATACATTAATAACTTATTTTCTATCCACCTACCAAACATTGTATAAGATATACATAGTTTAATACATGGATAAGGTATAACATCCACCTTTCCATATATTAAAACTATGTATAACTTATACAATGTTATGTAGGTGAATAGGAAATAAGTTATTCATGTATAAAATTAACACGATGTTTGGTAGGTGGATAGAAAATAATTTATTCCTGCATTAAATTAATACGGCATTTCGTAGATAGATAGAAAACCCGCATAACTAATACATGTATAAGTTATGAGGAAATTGATGCATTATTTTATGCTCAGTAGAAGATGGAATAAGTAATTTATGGATCGATAATACGTTATAAAAATTTAAAATGAAAGACTTGTCCTTTTATCTTTATGAGTGCAATATGCTTAAATGAAGTGACATAAACAATACTGTTTTTACTTTAAGAAACTTAAGATGAAAATTTTTATTTTTAAACACACATCGCATAATATAGGAATGCACATACACACACACAAAAATCTAAATAAGATGAAAGTTTTATTTCTTAGAATGAATAATTAAAGTTTGCAAAGAAAATAAAAAGCTAATAAGGTGGAGGGTATTTTTATAAATACACAACTTATTCTTAGAAATTATGTAATGTATATTATTCTGAATAAAACAAATCAAATGCTCAATTGAAGATACTAACAATATAACTTATCCCAGTATAACTAATTCAAACAAAACTTATTTCAGTATAACTAATTTCATCAAACTGAAATTAAAACTGGACCCACTTATTATCCATATTAAGGAAATTAAATGAATAGGTAGAAATAAAAAAAGTATTAATAAGAAAAGTAAATGAGGCGGGGACGCAGAGTACAACTTATCGATCGAGGAAGTAAAAAACGCAAGATATAGGTAGGTTTTTATGTCTTAATACTGAGAAAGTACAACTTTAAAATAGTTAATACACTACCATTTAAGGATAATAATAATAGAATACGAAATTTAACCCTGTCCGAGAAGTAGAAATGTCGTCCAAGAGGTGCTTGTTCTTAACCTCTTACATACATAGTTAACATGCTACTATTAATTTACACTCCCAATTTCTTTTGAAAAGTAGAAAATAATCACTTTTAAAATTTCTAATCAAATTTTATTCAAGTCTTTAAAATTAAATAAATTCTAGCCACTTTATGGTTTGAAAATATTAATTGGACGATCATTACTTTAGACTATAACATCGAGACCTTTAAAATTTGCACATTTTACTTTTCATACAAGAAGTCTAGAAAAAATTTCTGAGTCAGCGCCAATGTATTTTTTTTCAAATTAAAATTTTGGGCGTTACTCCATTTTAAAATGTTATAGAAATCATTTATAAAACTGGCTACCCCTAACTTGGGCCAACCCAAAATTAAAAACACAAATAATAGTTAGTTGGATCTAGAAAACTAAACCTGGTCCACTTTTTCCATAATCAAATGGGGTGTAGAGTTTTCTAATCTAGATAATTCTTTTTTGTTCCTCCACCTTCACATGAGACATACCGCTGCCTTCTTGTTTTTGAAATATTCGCCTCTTCCTCTTGTTTTTGTTTCTCTTATGTGGGTGATCAATCCCTTTCATTGGATGTTCAACTTCCATCATATTTCAGCTTCCAAGAGTAAGCTTCCTAATCTACTTTTATTTTTTCTGCTCTTTATGACCCATTTCTTTGATTGTTTCTTGCTCCTCCCAATTTTCTCTAGTGGATGAAAGCTTTGACTGCTACCTTTCGTGAGCTTTGTTACGATCCGATATCTCAGGTCATAAAAGAACCTACATCTCGCTATATGAAAACCACACAACAAGCACGCAAAGTAAGAATAAGGTACTAAAAGCAGAAGATAAGACATAAATATAAGGACATGAATAAGTGAAAGTATAAATCAAGTCAATAGCACTCCCAAAACTTGATATCTGATACATTAGCCGCTAACATAAGTACAAATCTTAAATAAAATACAATTTATATCTCAAAAGTACAAAAAGACAGCATAGGTGATACAGAAAGATAAATGCAAGTTCTAGGTGCTAGAAGCCATCGTCTACCTTAGATCAGAATGTCAGCATGAAATCTAAGAAACAACAGTGACCACTCGTACTCAGGTTTGCACCAAAAGATACAAAAGAGTAGTATGAGTACCAAATTAACAGGCACCCAAAAGGTATCATCAGCCAACTAGGATCATATAAGAAGTAAAAGTAGTAAATAAATAGATAAGGTAAGTAGGCCGTAGAGTCAAACATGTTGGACCAAGGGTGGTTCACAAAATTGTCCTCTTATGTTTTGATTGATGACTAAATCATTAAGTTAAAGATTTG
>JBDJHY010156168.1:0-12736 GCA_039654485.1 Withania somnifera
TACTTAGTGGTTCGTTTGACACTGATACCGGATTTTGGATGGTTATCTTATTCTTTAATAATTCCACAAATTTATTACTTTTATCTCGTGACTTTTGATATTTTTCAACATTTAATGTAGTAGTCCTCCGCTTCGGCTTCGAACTACGGGGTTTGGTTCTTCTACTGGTAGTATAGTAGTACCATTATGATCCACGAAATCAAGTCATGACACAGAGGTAGATTGAGTTGTTGAATGACTACGATATAACCATTTATACCATCCAGCAAGGAAAACTTCATAGCATATGCCTTTAACTTAAAGGCGGTCAGTATTGGCAAACTAACAAACTTTTTTATCTCAAAGAGATTGTTGGCCTTAGACATTAAGTATTTGGCTAAACGGTTTGTTAGGTTTGATTTCAAGGACTCCAGGAGGGTTCTTTCTTATTTTGAGGCTTAGTCTTCCTTGTTGGATCAGATTCGGTAGAGACATTTTGAGGATCAACACTTGGTAGTGATCAGGTTTTAGCAGGTGAGGCCGCTAGAACTTTGGTTGATTCTGATATGATTTTGAGATATGATGGTCAGATTTGTGTTCCGCGGGTAGATGGGTTGATTCATTCGATATTGCATGAGGCTCACATCTCGAGGTATTTAATTCATCTGGGTACAACTAAGATATATCGTGATCTGCATCAGTTGCATTGGTAGAGTGGATGATACGAGATATTATTTAGTATGTTTCTCGGTGTTTGAACTACCATCAGGTTAAGTTCGAGCACTGAAGGCCATGTGGATTGATTAAGAGACTCTTTATTCTAACTTGGAAGTGGGGGTGTGACTATGGAATCTATTTAGGGTTTGTCACAAACTAGCAAAGGTCATAAAACTATCTGGATTATTATTGATAGACTGAATAAGTCAATGCACTTTATCTCTACTAATTCTTCTCGAAATACGAAGCGGTTGGCTCATATCTGTCTTCAAGAAGTGGTTCGGTTTCACAATATTCTAGTGTATTATTTTTATCAGGGCATGTAATTTTGGAGGATTATTTATTAAAGCATGGTTAATGAAGTCCAATTGAGTGTAACGTTTCACCAGAAGACTGATGGTCATTCCGAAAGGACTATTCAGGTGCTTGAGGATATGTTGAGAGCTTGTATATTGGATTTTGAAGGTGTATGGGATCATCATGTAGCCTTAGTGGAGTTCACGTATAATAACAATTATAACTCCAGCATCCATATGGAACCATTTGAGGAGTTATATGATAGGCGGTGTGGTCGTCCATCGATTGGTTTGACAATTTTAGGGCTAAGGAGCAAATTACATATTTGCTCCATGATTCTCTTGACCAAGTACGGATGACTCTGGATAGACTACGAGCATCGCAGAGTAGGAAAAAGAGCTAAATGAATTTTAGCTTTCGTGCCTTGGAGTTTAGGGTTGGAGACAGATTCTTCCTACAGGTATCTTCTATGCATGGTATGATGACGTTCGGTAGGTGGTTCAACCTTATCCCTGGTATATTAGGCCATTTAAGGTTGTGGAGAGAGTTTGTGATATTCCCTACCTCTTGGTCTTGCCTCATATGTACTTAGCTATTTATCCACTATTTCATGTTTTGTGTTGTGGTGCTATATTTTGGATGAATCTCATGTTCTACGTTGGGTTTCAGTTCATTAGGATGAGAGTCTATCGTTTGTTGAGGAGTATCATTTGTTGAGGAGTTGATAGATGTTTTAGCTAGATATTTTAGAAAGTTGAGGTCTAGGTAGATACTAGTAGTTAAAGTATAGTGGATACATCGTCCAATCAAGGATGCTACCTGGGAGATCGAGACTGAGATGTGGAAGCAGTATCCATTACCGTTCGAGTCTTAAAATATATCCTTTCTCTTTTTTTGCTACTTCTTCTTGAATTTGAGAAAGAAAATCCTTTTTAGTAGTGGATGTTGTAATGACCCTTATGGTCATTTCTAAGCTTTACATGATATCTTATGCTCCATACCATTCTAGTAACTTCCCTAGGTCATACATGACCTATTGGGACCGGTAGTCCGTATCCCTAGCGGTTCGGTTGAGATATATCTCACTTTGCCTCTTTTAGAGACTAAACTTAGGTACTCGATGATTTTAGTCAAAACCCTTCAAGACGATCTTAGAATATGGATGTAACTAGGGGTACCCTTGGCTGGATTTCAGGAGCTTTCGATGCAAGTTTACCCTATTTTGCCAATTTTTAGTTGGCCAGCAATTGAATATTTGACTTGGATCAACATTCGGTGATCAGAGCATTAGATAAAGAATTTGACTGTGCCATCAACTTTGAAATGCCAAATTTAGGTTAGGAAGAGTGTTGGTTCTCTTCCCGAGGTATCCAGAATGATTTTGAGGTGTTTGGTGGATTTTTGGCATTTTAGGCCTAGGTGTTGACTTGGTCAACATTTATCTGTACTAACCTCATATATGGATTTTGACTGTGTCATTGAGTCTAGAAAGTTGTTTCAGGTGTGTATGTGTATATATTATTTTCATACATCGGACTCTGAACACTTTCTAAGTGGTGTTAGAGCCATTTAAAGTTGGTTGAAATTGCTCTCAAAACAACAATCTACTGAAGACCATTTACTCTTTGCAATTGTGAAGAATGGTCTTCCTTATTCTTGGTCGCAATCGTGGAGCCCTTCATACGATCGATACCCTCTAACCTCCTCACACATTACAATCACAGACTGACTATCATGATCATGATGACCAAAAAGTTTCAGCCTCATAATTACGACACTGTGCCTTGTATTTGAGGCACTGATTTTTGGGCAGTATAAATACGTTGAACCTCAATTATTCAGCCATATTTTCCAATTCTTTCTCAATCTAAAACCTTATTGAGCTCTGAAAATTATTGTGGAATTATATCCCAAGTGTGGGAAGCTTGTTGTGGTGGCATAGTCTGTGATCCTCTCGCATCATAGGTTAATCTCCCTCGTTGAATTTCTTAAAGGATGGAAAAATTCTACTAGTTTAGCCTTGATCAAAGCTTGATCATTTCTTGTAATTCCTCCCTTAATTCAGTTGATTGTTGATTCATCATTGGTGCTTGGGTTTCCTTTCACTCCATAGTCGGCTTTGAACTCGTATTATGATACATAATCTTTCTATTTATTAGCATATCTTATGTAATGTTTTGCATATTATTTCTCCTGTTCTCTAGAAATTTTGAGGCCTTTCCCTTGGATTATGCTCATTTTTTGGAGCATGAGTTCCTGGTGATGCGGGGAACTCCGTAGTGAAGTTTATTTCAAGGTCCAGAAAGCGGGTCGCGCGGCCCCATTTTAGGACTGATTCTTGGCCCAGTCTAGAATTTTGTATAATTTATATTTTTAGAATCATATTGACTAATAAATTCATATTTATCAAATTTTATAGCAGTTCAAGGTTTTTTTCTACCAGTTGAATGAATATCCACCAGCTATAGAGCGTTATTCATCGGATGACAAGTAGGCTATGTGGGTCTTACTCCAAGGACATAGTATTTATAATTCCAGTAAATATCATCCATGGGTTGGAATTCTAGGTTGATATAGTGACCTTGATCGCTTCTTCTATTTCTATCTCATCTATTACTTCCTGATGGCACTTGATGTAATACGATGACTCGGACCTAGTATTAGCCTTGTGATGGCTGTAGAGTGACTTTAGAAATAGTAGAATGCTTATGTGTGGGTTGGTTTTTGGGTTTTTGCTTCAGTTTTGGCCTTTTGTCTTGTGTAGCTAGTTGTTGCTTAGTTGAGCATGCGCAAGCCATAGGTTATCTATAGATATTGTATATGTTGTTGCATTCAGACAAAGTGAGAGACGTGAGGTTCAGCTTCTGAGAGTGCATTAGGTACAGGGAACCTATTATCACTTTTTTTTACACTGTTGGGCCTTAGAGGCCAGGTTTTAACATAATAAAGACTCAAATCACAAAAATCAGAATAAATTTAGACTTTCATATAATAGTAATAATAACATAGTTGGCTTTTCTAATTTCTTAGAATTGGTTGGGTACCGAGCACTTGGTACTATCTTTTTTCACTCATTTTAGACTAGGTTCACACCCTAGAACCAGGTACTATCATATGTCACTACTTACGCTGGCACTTGAGTCTGACTTTACTCATTAATGAGTACAGTTGTTTTCATACTACTTTACACTTATTAGTTTGAGACCTTGTCCCCCTGGGATATTTATACTTGAGGCATTGAGTTAGCGAGATGACAGTACAGTGATGCTATTTACTGAGGTATTGGATGTCAGGATGTGAGTCTCTTTGAGACTCCGAGATGTCAATGTGTGAGGATTTATGTGATGTTAGTCAGTTTATACGAGTTGGCATGCCTCCATGGACCTTTCCATTTTGGGGAAGGACATATCGAAGGAGGGTTTTTGGTGGAGTAGAGGCACCCAGGGGTAGACATTCCATGGGTACTCCCTGTTGGTACTTCTGGTGCCAGAGGAGAAGCGTACATAGGAACTGTGCATCATGGTGCATGTACTTACTTTATTGCACTTGTTTTCTGTATGAACTCTATAATAGTATAGGATGTTGTATGGATGAGCATGACTTTTGTGTACTCTGAAATTCTTATGGAGGCTTGGAAGGGTTTTACTTTCTTTCACTTGATTCACTATTTTATAAAATTTTATTGCTAGTTATAGGGAATATTTTGTGATCACTCTTACCTTATGGGCTTATTTGTGCGTATTTCTACTTTCTATACCCTTCCCTTCGTATCTTGAAGTTACGGGTACACCGCCCATTTCCCCTAGTTCCTTTTTATCTATCTTGTCTGATCTTACTATTACTATTTCTATATCGTTTTAAGGATCCTTGGTACGTTCTATTTCCTTACCTATGTTCCTTCTCTATGTTTAGCTAGCATATTCATACACTATCTTCTTTCTTGCCTCCGTTTTATGTGGATAGATTCCTGTGTTATACTACTTGCTTTTATGACCTTTTTCTTTCTGTTCTTTTTGTTTACTGCTTTTTTATTTGTTATGTTCCCAGTAGTCTATCAAAGCCGACTGGGTACTTATTTCTTCGATGACTCGTACTCATACTACACTTATGTCCCCCTGGTGTAGATCCGAGTACTAACGCCTGAAGTTTACTTAGCGATTGCTCATTCCTCCTTATTACAGATACTTTTGGAGATACGTGGTGAGCCTTGGATGTCTATCTGTGTGCTGCATCTCATCAACTTTGTATCTTATCTCTTTTGTATTTTTAGATACAGACTTGGTACTTATTGACTTACATTTGTACTTTTTACATTGTACTTTAGTGTCCTTGTATATATAATGATCCAGGTATTGGGGAGGTTTGTTAATTCTGTTATGTTATATCTCTTCTCATTTCATCTACTTTCTCTTTATCTTACTTATTCCACTTCTTTGTCTCATAATTGTCATAGTAGCCCTCCATTGCGGCTCCGGTTTACAGGGTTGGTCCTCCTACTGGAAGGTTAGTAGTTGTCATCATTATTCGAGAAATTGGGTTATGACACAAGAAACTAGTGCCTAGGGTGCCACGTGTATGTTATATCCCTACGATCTTATATTCTTGTGTCCATTGGGGACAATGCACATCATTTTTGTTGAGGGTGAGGCTACCTACGCTAGAGGGTGTTTGTTATCATTTTTCTTTTCCCTCGAGTTCTCCGTCACAGTAGAACTGATATTTATAGGTTTATTATATTAGTTTAATTTTTTTCTATTTAAGTAGACTCTTTAGTTGGTTTATATGAGGTCTGATTTTAAAAAAAAAGTAGAACACACTTGGTGTAATAATCTTTTTGAGTTAAATTTACCTCTCTAAGAAAACATAAATTCTTTTTCTATGGATACCATTTGTATGATTGTATAGCCCTTATGATCTTTATGTAATATTATATATATTGACTTCTCGATTAGTGCTTAAATTAGGACATGCACTCATCAACTAATGATAGATAGAGTAACTAGATGCGGTGAATGTGAAAATATAGACTTCCCCTTCCCTTGAGTGTAAAAGCTTGAACTTGCCAGTTTATCACACTAAAAGTCATAGGATAATCGGTTAGGACGTGATCATAGGCCATTATTTTGAGTCCACTAAGCCAAATTAGCCTACAAAACAATGTATGTATCCCTTGATCCATGTTTGATCCTGACAGCTATTTTCTTGTTTAACCCTATTCACCATCCTGCTCTAATTTTTAGACTTCCCTCTTATAGTTGGTTCGTCTAAGGGCACTACATCTCAACTCAGGCTAAAATCCTAAGTTGGGCATGGGTAGAAAGGGTGGCTACATAAGAAGGGAAAATAAGTGAAAATGGAGTTGAATAAAGAAGAAGAAAGTTACGTTCGGTGTACAAAACAGAACAAAATAAGAGAAAAAGTAAAAAATAAATAAAAAAGCACTGCACCTAAAAGAAATCCATAAATAAAATGGAAACAAGGATTACGAGTAGGGATAGGTCGAATGAGTAGTGTAATGCCAAGGAAAGTTAGTCGTTATTGCCCAAATATACCACACCCAAGCCTGAGCCTACAGTACAAGTCAAGAAAGTCCTATCTTGATCCTAGCCAAACTATTTGAAATCTTATGGGCAAGCTTATGGTATGTGTACATACACTGGGTGGACTTCTTTGTTAAGAGTGAGCGCACTAGTTCTTGCCCCGAATTTACATTTATATACTATAAGAGTGGCTTTTTTGTTATAAGAGGATCTTAGTTGTACTATTTATGTAGTAGTTGGTTGAAAATTGTTTCTTATGTATGCACATTCCCTTGTTAATATTGTAAAGTCATCTTTAAATCATGTTGAGTTAACTTAAGTAGTTTGGGTAATAAATGACTACTTTTTAGACCAAATAGAGGCATGTATTGGAAAATCTGTGCTTATTTACATGTGACTACTGTATATTCTCTATAGTTATTCTACTTAAGTGTTGCGTTGTTCTTTCTTTTGTTTTTTGTCTCTTGAGACAAGCAAATATTCTAAGTTGATGGTGATGTGCCGCAAGTTTACGACACTTTTGATGCTTAATATAACGGATTTTTTTAATGTTCTTGAGTATGTTTATGTGAATATGATGTGATGTCTGTGTCTTTTCAAGAAAATAATATCTGGTGGCTACATGGGCTAAAAAGTTAGAGTTTTTGCTAAAAATGGAGATCATGAGAGATAGTACAGACCATAGAGCCAGTACCACGGGATGTACTATAGGTCGTACTAGGAGTACCTGAAACTGAGCAAATTAAAGGATTTTCCTACAAATAATTTTATGGACCATGTGCTCCACAGTACGGATCATGATATGGAGTCTACATGAGAGAAGAATTGGCCCTAAAAGTTCAACCAACAGTACTGTCCTGTTGTGTTGACATATGTGTCGTACTATTGGTTAGTGATACTAGAAGTATTATATAAGTACTCTAGTAGATTGACTCACGGGTGTACAACATGGATCATGATCTGAAGAGTACAGGCCATACAACTGGCCGTACTAGTGGACCTGATGGGATGAAGTCCAATTGCATTGTATGATATATAGGGGAGCATACCACAGATCGTTGAGTGCATACTACGGTTTGTACTATTGGTTGCCGACATTGGTTTCCTTGTTTTTGGATGATATATTTTTGTTGTCTATAAATACTTGATATAGAGTTCCATTATAGGGTTACTGAGTTTTTACTCACGTTTAGGGTATTGTTTAACATCTTTTGAACATACTTTTAACAATTATTTCATTCAACCAAAGCTTTCTTTTATCTTCCATTGATCTTGCAGCTTAGCTACTAAATCTTCATAAGTACTATCATAATTATTATTATTATAATGTTTTCATCATCTAATCTTAACAGTAAAAGTATGAACATGCATAGATAAACCACCCCAATTAAGTTTTTGGGAACCATGATGGATTAACAAAAGAGGTTTAGGTAAAAATGGTGTTTCTTGAGTGGTGTGAATGCATGTATTGTTAGTTTTTTTTTTTTTTGAACTGATTACTTTCTTAGGGTGACCAACGTTAAAAACTTTATTGTATTCTTCACTTGTTTGGGAGAGTTTCAAAGATTAGGAAAAGAAACTATAATAGAAATTTGGAGGATATATCTAACAAAGTTGACATCAGGAGGTGATAGTTAAATTTGAGATCAAGAACAAGGATTAGAACAGAACACACTTTGAGACCTAGTGGTAATAAGTGTAAATTCATCTAATAGGCATGGCATCCTTTAGGTGAAGTAAACTTGTTAGATTTTGCATGCATAGCACTAAGATAGATCACTTTTACCGAACACCTACCTAGTTAAGACGTCATGGGGAACACAGTTCTATTGTCTTCATCATATTATGCATGACTCAATGGATTTGACAGCTTGTTTCTATTACACAATAAACTAAAACAAACAACCCCCCCCCCCTCAATTTACTTTATGTACTCTTTTGTTTCGAAAACACATATTACAACTAAGTAAAGTGCTGCTAGATGTGTTTCTCCTCATTACTTGTGGTATCCACTCCAACCCTCAGTTGGATTCTATATTTGACAACATCTGCTTTACACTTCTAAAAAGAGGTATAGTCTTGGACGACATCAATCACTCTCATTTCTTCTTCTATTGACACTGTGGTGCTATCTTTTAGATGAGCATCTGGTATTCTAGAAGGAATTTTTTCAGTTTTGTGGTTGTTTTATCCTTTGTACGATAGTTTGTGATCGTTTCAGTTTAGAAATATCATAGAATTAGGGATTTTTGTTAATTTATTGTACTTAAGGCTCATGGAAGTATCTTCCAGCCTACGGAGCTATCTTGGGTGACCAAGCAGGTCATATAGGGTCTGTATCACCCTATTTTAGAGTTTTGATGCCTTTCCTCCCTTCTTTTTTAGACTTTTAGGAACTTAATTATGAGGCCATGTACATGTTATATGCTTAGAACAAATCCTCAAAACAGTACCTTAGCATAACTCTGAAAATCTGAGAAAAAATTTTTGTAGTCTTAGTGTATGGTCAAAGCTATAAACTGTCCTATCAATAGTATTGGCCTTACTATTGACCCATACACTGAGATTCAAGAAATTGAGTTTTTGTTCCCATACCATGATCTACAGTACAGACTGTAGTGTGCAAGCCATAAGCCATACTATTAATCATGTTATCAAACCTTCGAAATGTCAAGATTCTAAACTTTGAGACTACAAACAGAGTTTGAATCGTAGTATGCATAAAATAGATTGTACTTCCCTCCCTTAGTATTATCCCTCAGTCATGTTCCCAGGAATAGATCACAGTTCAACCTACGTCTATGTTACCGATACTGTGGACCATACTATTGATCGTTGTGTCTCCCTAAAAAATTTTCATAACCTTAAAATAAGTAATTCTAGTCATTTCCTACTTTTTCTAGGCTCTATACTGTCATGAACCAAAATCTTAAGTTGTGATGGCACCTTCCTTAGCCAACCTAGATAGGTAAGCCTATATAATTCCAAAAGTGTAAATGCATAATGTAATGAATTAATGATAAGTAGAGAAGGTACATTGTAAAATCCATCTATAAAACCTCCCAAAAACCGGTGTCAAGG
The DNA here is from genome assembly GCA_039654485.1 of Withania somnifera. Classification (NCBI taxonomy): domain Eukaryota; kingdom Viridiplantae; phylum Streptophyta; class Magnoliopsida; order Solanales; family Solanaceae; genus Withania; species Withania somnifera. The sequence goes on from JBDJHY010156168.1 coordinate 9,615, forward strand.
TGTACAATCCTCTAATATAGAAATACATAATTGAAAAATATATGTCTTAAATATCTAGGACCCTTAAATATGATCTAATACATAGATAAAGGACTTTGGGCATCAATAAATGACAAATAAATACCTCAACTCTGTGATAACTTGACCCTCGGACTTATTAGGAAAAGGGAATGATCAAATCACACTGGACTATACACCTACAAAAGTGTAAAAAAGAAATGAAATAAGTAGAAAATAAACAATGGGTAAGCAGCAAGTATCCCTGGATTAGCACTAAAACAAAAAAATTGGAGAACCAACTACTTATCCGGTCATCCCAACCACAGTCCTCCAAACTCCAAGCTATGAATCAGTGCAGCACCAGTAGTTCATAATGAAAGTAAATAACAGATATAGGGTGTAGGAATGATAACAAAAATAAATACTAAAATCAAACTGCTAATGAACACTTAATCATAGTTTTATCATCCATGTTTTCACGGTAACAATATCTAAAATCTTCTACCAATTATCTCAAAAAATGTAATAGTAACCAATCATAATCGATATCAACCATACTAAAGATAGTATCTCTCCCTTAGCTTATTCGAAGCAAGTTTCCCTCCCCAATTCAAGGAAGAGTCTAGCATGACTTGTTAGTTCCTATTTCATAAGTTTGATTGCAATAGAGAGGGTACATACGATGAAATTAAGGGTTGGAATCATGGAACGGTTACTAACTGTAATAGGAAAAAGTAATCAAAAGAACGATACTCAAGTCTAACGTCCATCTAAGTCTATCTAAAAATTCCAACCGCGGTAGGAAGGGTACATTCGACATAGCTGAGGGTTAGACATGAAGGGTAGATTTTGAAACGATTAGACTAACACCCTAAAGTCTAGTAAGCATGTCAATCCCTACCTCACAAGTCCAATAGAGGTAGGAAGGGTATATCTGATGTAACCGAGAGTTAGACTTGTAGGTAGGTTCTGATGATATGATATGAGGATCCACCCAACATCTCGACCTTTCACTAGGACTCAAGCTTGGGATCTCCAACAACTTCAAGCTTTATTCAAGCATAAAGAGGCATTGGAAGCCATTGAAGAGCCCTATGGCATACTCTATAGCGTCTAGATACTTGAAGAAGACATATACAGAAGTGTAATATCCAAGGAGTTAGATATATTCAAACCCCCATGAAGCACACAACTCAAGGGAATCTTTGGTCTCAATGTGGACACATTTTAAATATGGCTACATTTTAAATGCCTCCTTGAAGGGATAAGCTTGTAATAAGATTAAAACTATATAAGGCATACTTAGTCTTTCATTTCATTTTAGTTATCTTTTGGATGATCATCATTAAACATTTTAGTTCTTCAATTTGAGTGTAATAGCTAGCTCAGTAATCCAATTAGTTGGTCACGTAATTGTAGTTAAAGTAAATTAAGGTGAGTTATTCCTTGATTGCTGGTGTAGCATTTTTTCTTAATTGAACAATTGAATCTTCCTTTTGTGGGTGAATCATTTGGTTTCTAGTTGGTTGATTGAGTTGGAATTCAATTATGAAGATTTTGTATTGAATACTGCATATCTTTGATCTCTCATTCCCTTTTTATTTCTTCTTTATCATCAATTCCATGGTCTATATCATGGATCATATTATTTGGTATCTGATCCTAGGATCGTAATTCATTTCACCAGATTACAACCCAAGGTTGTAAATCTAAAAATCACAAAAAAAAATCCAAAAAAAAATTAAAATTTTGATTTGTGTTTGTTTGTTGACTTTGGTTACTAGGAATCGTTCTCCTTGTAATTTGGGTCATGTATCTCAAATTTAAATTAAGTCGGAGTTGATTTACCATTTCTACCATTCTTAAAGGTTAATGTCAAGTTTTATATGAAATTGTGATCAGTTGAAGAAGAATTGAAGGTTTAGAAATTGAAAATCGTCAATTTTAAGTTACAAGGATCTCCTAGTTCTAATTTCATTTAAATTGGAGAAGAATTGAGGTACTTGAAAAAAAAATTATTCATCTTCTTCATATTTTGAATCAAAGAATTGAGATTAATTTTGGAGTAATTTGTTGAAATGCAAAGTTTCTAAGTATTGAGAAGTTTTTGTTATATATCAAGGAGATTAGGGTTTGAATTTTGTAGAGCTTGGTGAAGTTTTGGCGAGATTCCAAATTTTGGGTTCTAAGTTCTCATATTTTTAGTTTCCAGATTTTCAAACTCAAATTGTTCTTGATTGAATTGAATTTCGGTCTTGGAAAGTTGTTGGAATCATTTCTCATAGTTAGAAGAGTGTGGGAATTCAATTTTGTGTTATTTGGTTGAAGATTGAAGCTTCTTCAAAAGTTGAGTTCACCATTAATGGGGTTATTCAAAGATTGAAAAGAAGAAGAAGAAAAATGTGAAATTTGGATCTATAATTGGTGGAAGATTTGGGGATAAAAAGTTGATAATAATATTCTCCAAGGCATAATGACCCTAGGTTTCAATTTTCATTGAAATCTGAGTTGCTTTGATAGAGTTGGAATTTTAGTGTTCTTGGTTGAGCCCATATATTGTGGGTTGAGGATCTTCCAATTGAGGTTGTTTGATCTATAATAGGTTTGATTTTTGTCGAAAAGGGTGTTTTAAATTTGACTAGTTTTGTGGGAAAACATAAGGTATGATGGTGGGTACAAACATAATTACAAAGGAGAAAATCTCGTGCAGGCTCCAAGACTACTATACAAGACGGCAACCAAGAGGCCTTACCGCTACCCCATATGGCGGACCACAATCAATAATATCATCCAAGGAAGGGGAGATGGTCGTGGGGTCCTGCACAATGCTATTTTCTGCCTAAGATGGCCATAGGGGCCCTTAGACGGCAGTCCGCCTACTCCAACGACGGCCAATTGTAGTTGAAAAGGAGTACGAAAGGGTCCCAAACTTGGTGGTATAAATCTCCTTTAGCGCAAGTCAAGTTCTTAATCATTGTTTCATTTATTTAATCTTTGATTTCATTTTTTTTATTCAACAACTATGTTGCAACTAGTATTCATTCAACTTAGTTGTTAATTAGTTTTTAGTGTGCCTTTTTCTTTCGTGCTACTTCTTGTTTTTGTTTTGTTTCTTTACATAA
>JBDJHY010156189.1:0-12736 GCA_039654485.1 Withania somnifera
GTTTGAAAAATCTACTTTTATACACCTCAGAGTTTTCCTTTTTATAGCTAGAATTTTTGTGATAGCAGTCTAAGTGAACAACCACCACCTTGGATGATGGTCTGTCATGTCACTAGTTGGCTTTCATCTTTGGAAGAAAAGCATGCATCTGAGTGGAATTTTCCCTTGAGACGTCGGTACTACCATTAGGGACGGCCGTGAATGTTGTTGATAATGGCAGTCTGTTGTCTAGAGAAGGCGGTCCACCATCTTTGTCAGTCTTTCCTATTTAACTCCCTGGGTTACATGGCGGTAGTTGTTTTGGATGGGGGTCAACCGTCATAGAAGGTGGTGCATTTATCATCCGACATGATGCCATATTTTCTCAAAACTCTACATTTTAGCTCCACTTTACTTGGCTCCTCAAAAATCATGTATTCACCTAAAAAACACACTAAGCTAACATCAGAATTTGATAAAATAGTAACAAAAGACAAGCAATTTCATGATGTGGTTAAGTTTAATGAGTGGTTTTTAGGCGACTCATCACTTTTCCTCCTATGTTTTTAGTTGTTCATCTGGTGTTCCATGTGTCCCTATTGATATGGTATATCCTCAACGAGTTTTACGTGTTCCATTATGATTCTATTCAGGTTGATATGGGATTATTAGTTGTTGAGGAGTTGGTCTGATTTAGTATTGAGAGGTGAGAAAGTTAAGGTCTTGGGAGATTCGTATGGTAAAAGTTTAGTTGAGGGATTGTTCCGTGAAGGAAGATACTTAGGTTATCGAGAGTGAGTTGAGATCTCAGTATCCACAGTTGCTTGTGCCTTAAGGTACTTCCTTATTTTGAATTTCGGGGAAGAAAGCCATTTTAAGAAGTAGATTTTTAATGACCCTTACTTTCATTTCATTGTTTGGCCTTTTCTTGCATCCTGGAGACCTTTCATAGCTCTCCTATGTCATTTATGGCTTAACGGGACTGGTGGTTTGATTCCAAGGTCGTATTGTCTATTTTCCTGGTCTATAGGCTTAACTATTGAAACCATTGACTTCATACAATATTCTGCAAAAATAAACTCAAAATAAAATAGTTCCATTTGCTCTGTAACCTAGATTTTTGTCTAGCTAGACTCTTAGTCTGGATCTGAAGGCATTGGTTTTGGTTTTACCTCATTTTGCATATTTTATGCGCTTTTAGTTCATTAGTGTATCTTGGATGGTGTTTTTTTGATCGAAGCCATAGATATAAAAATATGACTACATCATGAGCTTTAAAATATTGTGTTTGTTTTAGGTGAGCTATTTTTTTCAGACTTCGAGCAAACCGGGATCAATTAAGTACTCGGTTGAAATTTTGGTTATTTTGGAATAGGGTAGAATTTGGTCAACATTCTATTAAAACAACCTTGAATTTGAATTTTAGCTGAGCCATTGAGTCTGTAATATCATTTTCATGGAAGTAGCATACTTTCTTTACCTTCATCAATATCTAAATGCATTCCGAGAATCATTTTAAAGTTTTTATTATTGTTGTTTTTCAGTTGATGCACAGTTTCTAGTGCATAACATGGTTCTTATACATGAGCGCTTCCCTCCTTCATGTGATTGAGATGATGATATTGACGGTCTTTGCAATCATGCGTGCTTTAAATGTGATTTCATCACTCTCCTTGCTTAGCCTTCGCGATCGCTACATGTAAGCCACACAATCGTGATGGTACCCTTTCCAATTTTTTGTAATATTGAGCTTAGGCCACTAAATCTCATATGCATCCACTTGGTAGTATAAAATCCTTAAACACTTAAATTTCACCCATTTTCTTCATCTCCTCACTTCCAGATACTCAAAAATCTTCATTAAATCCTTGAATATTTTCATGCACTAGCGGGTGACATCGAAAACTATATTTCTTCGATTATTTATCAATTATTGTAAGTTTGCACTCAAATTTCTCTAAATTTCATCTGAAAATTCTAAAATTCTCAAATTTGGTTATTTACTTTATTTTAAGAATTTTAGTTCATTTCTTGCTCGTCTTTGCTCTAAATTCTGTGTATGAGTTCCCTAGTGGGGGAACACTTCGGTACCCATTGTTTGAGTTTTGGGTTCATGGTCCCTTAGGCCAATTTTGACCCCATCTTTAGTTATATATTTATGGCAATTATTTAACTCGTATTGAGATAAAGATTGTTATTTTGCTAGTTTTCTGACTGTTTGGGTTCGTTTGTGCACTATTGGAGTGGCTTGGGCTACTTTTTGCAGGTATTTTTGAGCTTAACTTTGGAAGTCGGGTAGTCTATGGCTTACCGATCTTAGAATTTATTTTTATGGGAAATAATTATAGTAATTAGCCATCCTTGGGCTGTAGTTCTTAGGTTTGGTACCCATTACCCTGTCCGCTTCCTTATTTCGCTTCATCGTTATATGTTAGTGCTCCATTTGCTATTGTAGTTACCTTGTGACAATGTGTGGTCTTTATTGACTTTGGAAAGTAGATGGTGGGATTATTGGGAATTTTCGCGAGTCCCTCCATCGACTAGTTGGTTATAGATAGTACTGTTGTGGTTGAGCATGTTATCATCATACAACTAGTTTTATACATTGGTCTACTGTTTTATGGCCAAGAGCCTAAATTCATTGATTTTGAAACCTTGCATGGCCTTGTGTCCCATTTTCAGTATTATGGAATTAAAATGAGTATTAAATGATGATTTTACCCATTTTTTATGATAAATGGTATAATAAAGATTTAATCACTGTTTTGATATACTACTAGACTAGGATATGCCCGAGCGCTAGACATTGATGATTTATACTGGTTTTAGTCTAGGTGATGCCTAAGAAATAATATTTAGATTATAGTGATTTATACCCGATGAGGACCTGGAATTCATTCATTCATTAATAGTTTGAGAGTACAATCTTAGGTTTAGTTTGATTGTTGAGATAGTATAGGGTGATCAATCTAGTATGTGACCAAAAGAGGGGTATACAGGGGAGTAGAGGTACATGGGGGAAGCCCTTCCATGGGTCCTACCTATGGGACCTATGTGTATTCAAATAGGAGCATACATAATTATGTTTAGCATTGATTATATCATCAGACATATTTTACTCTTGAGTGTTGTTTGCTTGTTTACTCTCAGTTAATATGGGATGCCATAGGGTTTACATTCATTTATTTGTTTCCCTCAGTTGTATAAGAGGCTGTTGGGATTTTCTTTTACTTATTATTGTTCGAGTATACTGTTATGAGTTGGATTTATACCTTCTGAATATCTTTTGATGCCTTTTATTTCTATACCTTTTGTACATAGCTATTCTTCCCTTTCTCATTATTGAGGTAACTGGTATACCTTCACTCCTTTTATTTCATCTATATCATGTTAGTTGAGCATGGATTAAGGTACATTCTCTCCCTTGTTTTCCTTAATCTTCCTTATTATAATCTAGTTATTAAGATAGTACCTATCTTTATCTTAGTAGCTAGTTTCTCTATCTGATCTTTTTGTATGTCTTATGTGGTCTATTTTCCTTATTTGTCTACTTACTATGCTTATTTCTTATGTGAGCTCAGTCAGCCGATAATGCCTACTAGGTACCTGTTGCTTGGTACTCATACTACACTTTTGCATCTACTGATGAAGATTTGAGTACATGGACAATGTCTTCTGGTGTTCGAAGATTGCCTATACAAATCTTATGTAATCTTTTTCTATTATTTATGCACTCTTGAGACAAATGTACTTTCTATTTCAAATTATGTATTTCTTTGGAAATTTATGGTAGGGGGTTATGTACTAGATATCATTTTTCGAGTTTATATTATTTTATTAGACATCCATCATTCCTTATCCCTTTCTCTATGTCTTATCTTCCACTTTTAGTTTCATTATCTTACTACACGTACATGCTAGATGGTTCTCCTATGATGAGATGTAGGTACCCTCATGACCTGAGAAATCGGGTCATGACAATAGTTTTGGAAGGATTATTGAGCCCTAAGAACAAGGGTTTATATGAACCGAGTTCCATAAATATGTTGTTGCCAAAGGTTTTATTACTTAAAATTACCCAGGTACAATGACAGGATCCTTAAGTAAGTTTGGGTTTGGCAGGTTATCATCCATCATTTTCAACGTAGGGGAAGCACACTCGACTCCATGTAACTCACATGGTTTACTCTCTATTAAGAGAAACTCCCACCTAGAGAAACTATGTTTCATGGAAGCCTTTATGATATGATTTCCTACTTGAGAGTCTAATGGATTTTAGATTCAAAAATCTAAAAAATCTTGCTACATTTCTCTAAGATGCACTTAACTATTTTTTACAGAATGGATTCCTATTTAAAATATGTGTTGATTACTTTTATTTCTCTCCAGAATTACAGTTTAAATTATATTTTAAAATAGCACTTGCATTTTATGTGATGTAGATATAGGTGATTGCTCTCAAACTCGTGGATAAGTGCTTCGGTCACCAGTTTAGCAGTGGTTAGTCCTTGTCATCTTGGAGGCATAGTAGTAGATTTTTTATATATAGTTAGAGATTCTTTGGATTAGTTGGGACCCTAGTCCTAGTAGAGTATTTCTTTCAGTATTAGAGTCTTTCGAATAAATGATTTAAGTTTAGGGTTAGCCCTTTTGGACAAGTATTCTTATGTTATTTCATTTATCTTGAGAAGGATGGATTCTTGTTATCTTCCTACCAGTATTAACTTTCATTTATAATCTGAATGTGTTCAAGAATGTATGCAAAGGTTTAGTTTGCGGCTTTTCATGGTTTTAAGTATCAAGTCTCCTCCAGGGTTTAGACTCGGGTCATGATAGTTGTCACTTCAGATTGTTCCATTAGAAAATTAGCTACGAAGAATTCCTTCTTACATAGACATCTACAATAAAAGTTATATATAAGCCAAGTAGGTACTTAGATCCTAGTTTGAAAGGAGTTGGGTACAGATATAGATTTGAGTATAGATTTTTAGGATATGTTGCGTTTTTTTGTGTTCGATTTTGGAGGTAGTTGGGACAGAAACTTGGCCTTAGTAGAGTTTTTGTATAATAAAAGTTACACTCTAGTATCTAGATGGCACCGTTTGAGGCTTTGTATGGCAGACGTTACAGATCTCTCATTGGTGTAGTGGCAGCAAGGTTTGACTTCAGAGTTCTGATTGGCTCTGTGATACTACAGATCAGGTCAGACTTAGTAAGGATAGACTACGGGAAACCCAGAGTAGGTAGAAGTCCTATGTGGACTGTAAGCTTCGGCCCCATGAGTTTTGTGTTGGTGACTTGGTTTTCCTTAGAGACTTGCCCATGAAGGGCGTTATGAGGTTTGGTAGGCGGGGAAAGCTTAGCCCTCGGTTCATTGGGTCGTACGATATTTCACAGAGAGTTGGAGAGGTAACCTATATACTTGCCTTACCACCTGAGTTAGCTACTGTCCACCCAATTTTCCATGTATCGATACTCTACCGCTATATACCAGACATGTCTCATATCCTTCGTCGAGATGGGATACAGGTTGATGAAACCTTGGCTTATATTGAGGAGCGTGAGGTTATTATAGACAGAGTTGAGAGGCAGCTCAGGTCTAGAGAGATTCCAGTAGTGAAGGTTTATTGGGCACATCAACCAGTTGAGGAGGCTACCTGGGAGATAGAGCATGATATGCGGGCCCAGTATCCACATCTGTTCAATCCTTCAAGTACACACCTTCATTGACTTTTGAGTATAAAAGTCCTTTTAGTGGTGGACATTGTAATGACCCACTCGATCATTTCCTTGTGTTTCGTCTTTTTCGGTGCTTGGTGTTGTTTCATAGTTTCCCTACATCATTTATGACTTACTAGGACCGATAGCTCGGTGCCCTGGTGAATCATTTGCTTGTTATCTAAGTTTCCCTATTTTGAAGGTTCAGTTTGTAAATAGTGGAGCTCGAGAATGAAATTGTAGTAAACACACTCGGAATTGAATTTCGATAAGTTCATTAGCTCCGATATCTCGACTTTTATCTAGATAGACCATAAGTTTGTGTTATGGGATTTTTGGTTTGAGTTTGGGTTGTTCTTGGAAATTCATCCCAATCTAATCTCATTTTTAAGCCTGGGTGACCTTTTCATGATCGGAGCGTCGGATCAGGATTCCATCGATTCCATCACCTCTAGAATGTCGATTTTTTGCTAGTTGATTATTCGGTTACATTTCGGGGTGCCGGGTATTTTTTTAAGTAGGTTTGTGAAAGTCTTTATTCAAGCTCCGTTTTGATCCTTGTGTCTTTGGGGCCGTTTTCTCTTAAACAGCCTCGGATGGTCATTTCCCCGATTCCATTTAGTCGTACACCTGTGCCGCTCCCTGAGCAAATGACTATGGCCTTTGCGCCACTGTTCTAGCATCAAGAGCATCTGCCATAGTAAGTCTCTGAGGGCAGTAGGTGGTGGCAGAACAGGCTGTGTCAGTGGTACGGAGTACGCCTGTGGCTGCGAAATAGGTGGGGCAATAGCAAACGTTGGAGTATCCTTACCTACCCCATCCTGGCTAACTTAGGGAGGGTAAAGATCTACTGAAGATCATCTGGTACGGACCAGATATAAAGGAATGAGGTTCGGTAAGTTCCTGAAGAGTACGAATAACAACGCACAATAGGATTCAAAGGAGGATAGTGCTTTCTAAGATACCGCATAGCCTTCTAAAGATTAGATGCGGACGTCTAGACACCGATCCATAGGACTCTACCAGGAGACCAGTGAACCTAAGCTCTGATAGCACTCTGTGACGACCCAAAATCTCAGGTCATGACGGTGTCTATAACCCTCCAGTAGATCAGCCTAACCCTATAGCCTGAAGCTACATGCAATGGGCTATAAACTCACAGAATAACAAAGGCAACAAAGGAATGTACAAAAAATACATAATAGCGAAAGTCAACAAGGAATCATATAAAACACAAATCCCAAAACCTGGTGTAAGTGGCATGTGGAGCTATTATATAGGATAAATGAAAGATAAAAAATACAAAATCTCCCCTAATGGGTAATACAATACAGGGCCTATTGTGGACTGAATGAAACAAGCCAAGTGAGATAAACCACGGCCGGATCAAACGACAAAGCTCATCGTAATCACCGTAGTCAACTGGATTTACTTCGCACGATCATCGTGATGGTGATAACCCGGCCTCTATCTGCATGACAGAAAAGATATAAGAGTGCAGCATGAGTACCAAACAAGATTCCAGTAGACATCATCAGTCGATTGGGTTAGGCATAATATGCAAGTAATAAAAAGAGAAAGTAAAACAGGTCGGTAATAGTACAGAAATAATAAGAAATCAGTGAAACTACTAATAAGCACGATAGTAAGATATCAATTGTACTAATATAAAACTATAGGAGCTAAATATGATAGATACAAACTACAGAGTCCAAAATCCTAAAATTTTTACGAGGTAAAGAAACATGTTTGTGCTCTAGCCCAGCCAAATCTCACTAACCATGATACGATGTATGCAAAAACCAAGAATGAGGATCGAATAGAAGGATACTACTAAATATGAAATAACAATACACACACCACAACCTACCGAAAACCCATACCATCGGTAAGTACAACTAGCACAGCATATCCTACCTGGCACCCCATCCTACCGATAGGCACAAACAGCACAGCAAAACCTACTGTGACATCCCTTTAAGCCCGGTCAGCACACACCATACCTAAAGAAATACACAGGGCAAAAGAAAGTAAAATAGAACAGTATCAACCTCGAGCGTACACCCCCTGTCAGTACCAGACAAACACCCCCTGTTAGTGTTAATAACATTACCAGAGACACATCCCATGTCAGTGTCAATATCATCATCGTACACACACCCCCTGTCAGTGTCAACAACATCACCGGACACACACCCTTTTTTAGTGTTAATATCAAAATTAAGGCCCATCTCTTTAATGCCAATATCAAAATAAAAGGCCCAGCCCTTTTATGCCGGTAACAGTCCAAAGGGTAAATATACAGAGTATCAATACAGAAGTAGTAATAAAATTAATAAAAATGAAAATGGGAAATAAACGGAGTCTAGTATCTACCAAAGGCCACCAGCAAGAGCTCATCTTATCACACTTGTAGTGTAATAGATGAAATAAATTCTGGGGTCAGTGGCCCCCACATGGTGACCAAGACCTGGGCATGCAACCCTTCACTCTCTATGCCCTCTCACAGCCCCCAAAATCCAATAATGAATATCTATAGTAAACAAGGATCAACCTAAGTAACCTACCCCACACGGCTAGCTATGTCACAAGAATAATAATATTAACCTAGTCTACAGTGCATAAAATAAACCTAGCCTAACTGGACATAGGAGAAAATCATCTAAGTGTACACATGATGAACCTGATGCTCCAACTCCAATAATGTCACCCAAAACTGTACAAATTACAAGCCTAGGGGATCAAAATACGAACAATAAGACCCATATTACAATTAGCAACTTGACTCGAGAAGTGGGCTCCGCAACCCGAGAATACAAACTAATTACACCGGCACATAACCCTCATCTCAGTGGACTCATGGTCCAAATATAAGCATAAGATGATATGGAATTGAAGGCTAAAGCTAGGCCTAAAGTAAATAAATAAAAACATTTTGCACAATTATAGAAAAAAGGAAAATAGAGAGAATTGCCCAAAAACCTAAGCACTGCGAACTCCCACAAACACCCACACAATGTCCTGCAACTCCACACAGGTTAAATACCTCAAACCAGCCTTTAAAACATTAAATGTAAGGTAATACAAGAAAGGGATAAGGCTGGAAATGAAAGGGGTAATGCCCTATTTACAGAGGGCAGGGGCTGCCGGGGCGCCTTTTTGGGTCACAAGTGAGCCTCACCAGGGTACCTGCCTGGGCACTGGGACAACCATTTCTAGGGTGGCCCCTGGGCACAGGCACAGCCTCGCTAGGGCGACCCCTGGGCTGCTGGGGCGGTCTGTGACCTGCTACAACCAAGGAAAAAATAGGAAAAAATTTGGGGGCCTAAAATGAACATCCGGAATCCAATTCTAAAAACCAAAGTGCATTTTTGGGTGGAAACATACTACGAACTCAACTGAATTAGCAAAAAATACCATCCGAATCAACGAAAAAGGCCCCAAAGCCTTCGGGATCAAAATAGAGCCTAAATAAGGACTTTCACAAACCTACTCAAAAAAAGATCGACCACCCTGAGAAGTAACCCAAAAATTAAACTAGCCTAAAATTGGTATTCCAATGATGATGGAATCAACAAAATATTTATCCGACGCTCCGATCATCAAAAGGTCACCTAGGCTCAAAAATGAAAATCGGCTAGGCTGAATTTCCACAAAACAACCCAAACTCAAAACGAAAGCCCAGGACACAAACTTATGGTCAATATAGACCTAAGTTAGCATTCTAAAGCTAACGAAACCATCAAACTTTGATTTTGAGCAAATTTTCTACAATTTCACTCTCGAGCTCAACTATTTCAAAACTAAAACTTCAAAATAGGGAAACTGAGATAATGAGCAAGCGAGTCACCTAAGCACACGAGTCCCATTAAGTCATGAATGACTTGGGGAAACTACCAAATGGCTCTAAGCACTAGAAAAAGGCAAAATACAAGGAACTGATCGAGTGGGTCATTACAAAAGCATCTCAGATTAAAACTTTGCCTGTGTTATTTAACTAATAATTTTGTTTGCATGCAATTTATATATTTTTTTGTGTTTATCGAGTTCAAAATGCATCTCGAATAATCATTTGAAGTCCAATATTCTAGCTAAATTTATTGTTATCTAGTGCAGCAGAAGTACCTTTGCGATATAAACTAGGGTCACACGGTCTTGCTGGTCTGTATTTTTAGACTGTGCAATCATGGACTTGTGTTATGCTGTCAGAAGGCATTGACTTTCCCTATTGACCATCCATTCTTCTTCATGATCATGAGCTATGTCATCGTGATGCCAGACCTTTTTATGCTTCACGATTGTGATGTCCCCTATAATTCTTCTACGTGATTGCAACCCTTCTTTCATATGATCACAATAGTCTTTTTCCCTACATGAAACAATCGTGACCGCCATGGATGCAATCACGATGTGTATTCTTTCTAGTAGTATAAAAAACAAAATTTAAACTTTTGCTCATTTTTTTCTCATTCCTCTTCACATCAAAACCCCATTATAGATATTTAAACCTCATAGATCTTCTATTTTGAGTTGGGGAATATCAAGAATCATCACTAATCATATTTTCCTCTATTAAATTCTAAGTTTTCTCTTTAATGTCTTTGATATTTCCCCATAAATTCCCCAATTTATCCTTCTCTTTTCTTCACTTTATTTATTCAATTCAAGCTTATTTTAGCTTTAAATTTTGGGTATTTCCCTATGATATTGGAAACATTTTCATACCCTTTATTCAAAGTTGTGGGTTCCCGGTATCGTAGGCTCGTTTTGACCTATATTTTGACCTGGATACTTCCATAGCTTTATGAGTACTGTTTGAATTGTATTTAAGCATAAATTATTATTTTTATAATTTTATAATTGTTTGGAATTCTATGGCACATATCTGGAGTTTTGGAGCAATTCGATCATCTTTTATACTATATTTACGAGCTTGTCTTCAGAGAATAGGTAGGCTATGTCTTATGATATTATAGTTGTCTTAGATGAGAAATAACAGTACTGATTATCATTCCTTGATTGTGAATTTTAGGTTGGCACCCTTGACCCTATCTGTTTCTTTAGTCTGGTTCTTAATTACGTATTGTGTTGTATTTTGATTATGGATTACTCTATGATTTACATTGGCTTTGCGACATAGTATGTTGGGATTATTTTGTATTTTCATGAGACTCGAATATCAATTTGGATGTTATGCTTTTTTCATTCTTTTGAGTTTGTATAGAACCGATAGGACATTCGGTGATCTTTGATTGTTAGTGCTCATATCATACATGCATGTAATCATTGCATTATATAGATTTTTTTGGACTAGATTCAAATGTTTATGGCCAAGAGCACAATATTGATGATTCTAGAACCATGCTTTGCCTTGTTGAGCCAGTTTTCAGCTATTAATTGGCCTTTTGGGCCCCTTTTTGTATCTTGTTGACTTGCATTCTTTCCAAATTTTGATAATAAAAATGAGCACATATATTTTTCCTATGATCACAGAGATTTTGATATTACTGGCTAATCTTGATATAAAATGGTTTTTAAGAAAACTTTTACTATATTAAAAAGTTTTATGATTTTCTTAAACTATTCTAAGAACCGATTATTTATTGGGCATCTGATACTATTGTTTTCTACTTTTTCAGTCCAGGCCTTAAAACCTGTGTTGGGCATATGAACTTTCTACAAATTTAGTCCCTGAAGTAATTGGGCATGGATAATTAGTTGTCTACAAATTTTATACCCGATATGGCTGGGAATCTAAGACCTGAGTCAGTATTGGTATATATGCCTAGCAATGACATCCAGTCATAAGCGTCGATTATAATAGTTATGTTTAGTACGCGGGGGCCGCCCCACCATGGACTTATCATCCTGGGCCAAGTACAATAGTGACTGAGGAAGGAATATATGATGGGGGAGTAGGTAAATGGGAATAGTTCCTTCCATGAGTTCCAGCCTGCCATGCCTATGGCCTTAAATGGAGGGGGAGGGTACACTTTCTATTATAATAATTTATATTTATGTGACTTTCCTCACTAATCTTTTTATTTTATACCTTCTGGTAGAATGGAATTCCAGTGAGTGAGCCTGACTACTTGTATTTATTTATTTATTTGCTTACTGTCTATTGTTTACTACCATTACTTTGTAGTAATTATAATTTCCTTAGCCTATTTCTATTAGTATCAACTCCCTAAGTTAGACTCTCTTTTGTGACGGATGTACCCTTCCTACTGCAATTAAATCCATGAAATGGGAAGTGTGAGGTATTATGGACTCCACCCACGATGCCATAACTAAATAAGTAGGATTTATCCCATGAGTTGTGAGATGGACTCGGGAAGGAGGTTTATCTCTGAATGGGCTAAGGATGTGATACTGTAGTTAATAAGGTACAAATTGATATTGATTGTCATGGAGCATTGGTAAGTTCTATTTTTGATATGATAAGTGATATATGGCTTGACTTATTTCATGATTTCCTATCGTGCCATACTTCTTGTAGTTAGCCTTCTTCACATTCTTTTTAATTGATGTTACAGGTATGTTTCCCCTTCTATTATTTATTGTATTTCTTATTAGTTGAGCATGGATTCAGGTATGTTTTCCTGAATCTTCCTTGTCATATCTAGTATCTATGGTATATTACTTACCTTTATGTTGTTAGCTATCTTTTTGTGCTAGTGAATCTTTGTTTGGCTACTGTGACCTATTTGACGTATCTTCTATTTAATATTTTTATTTCTTATATGAACCCGGTCAGCCTAGACTACTGGTTACCCATTGTTTTGACTCATACTACACTTCTTCATCTTTTTTATTCAGACTCGAGTACGAGTGTTCACTGCTAATTCTTGACGGTGCTAATTATCCTGATCTAAGGTAGACAATAGCTTCTGCTGTCCTAAGCTTGCATTTTCCTCTTTCTATCTTTTCATTTCTTTCATTGTGTTGTTGTAGACAGATATTACATTTTCACTTCAGACTTGTACTTATTTTCTTATAGGCTCATGTACTAGTTTACCATGTTTTGGGAATTTCT
>JBDJHY010156219.1:0-22485 GCA_039654485.1 Withania somnifera
TAGGGACATTACAATAGTACTCAAAATATGCAAATTAAATTGAGTACCTCAATCATATGTACTTGATATTAGAACCCCATACAACCCAACTATCTGGCTAATATAAATCGTAGTGAACTCCTAAGCATTATACTTCACCTTCACCGGAATGAAATGTGTAGAATTAGTTAATCAATTAACAATAAACAAGTCATAAAAGACCAATGCGCTAGGAAACACAATAATGAAATCAATAGCTATGCAATACCACTTCCTCTTAGGCATGGGCAGATCTATGATACCTCCCATCCTCTGATACTCAATCTTCACTTTCTGGGAGTTCAAGAACCAAGCTCCTCATATTGTACTAGCAACAATGTTGACTTTCCTCTGGATGAATTTAATAACTTGAACTATGTCCTCCTCTTAGATCAACCTAACCAAGTCACCAAGCTTAGGGAAACAAATCTTGTCCCTAATACTCAATATCCCCTAAGAATCCAACAAGATCTCCTTGGCCTCACCTTGACATACCTTATACCAAATTTCCCTCAATATAGAATCATTAAACTAAGTAGCATGGATTTTCTTCATTAACAAAGAGTGGGCTTCTAAATATACAAGAACTTTCACATCTTCTGAAATATACAGTTTAATAAAACTATTTTCTATACTCTTAATATCTCTAGAAAAAAACACTCCTCAGTCATAATGAAAGCATAATTACCCATATTCGAGATTTCCTACTGACGGAATCTGCCACCATATTGGCCTTCTAGGATGATACAATATAGTTATATTGTAGTCCTTTAGATACTCAACCAACGATGCTGCCTCAAATTAAGATCTTTCTATATAAAGATATAATGATGACTCTCGTGGTCGATGAAAAACTCACAATAGACCCCCATAAAGGTAATATCTCCACAAATTCAATATAAATACAACCATATCCAACTCAAAATCATTAGTATTGTAATTCTTCTGATGCACCTTCAACTATATCAAAGTATAGGCCACAACCTTATGCTTGTACGTCAACACTCCACCCAATAGAACTCTACAAAAATCACAATACATCGTCAAGAATTTACCCTCCATGGGAAAAGTAAGAATATGAGCAAAAGTCAATAAGTATTTGAGATTTTGAATGCTCTCCTCACATTCATATGACCATTAAACAACCATATGTTTTTAGACAAATTAGTCAATGGAGCAGCAATAGAAGAGAATCTCTTCACGAACCTTTGATAGCCCTAGCTATACAAAGAAACTCTGAATCTCAAATGGTGAAGTTGATCGTAACCAATCACACACTAATGCTATATTGGCTGGATCGACCATAATACACTCCTTGTACACCACGTGCCCCAAGAATGCCACCGAACATACCAAAACTCGCACTTTGAAAATTTAGCATATAACTTCTTATCCCCAACTTCTAAAGAACGATCCTCAAGTGTTGAACATGATCATACATGGCTTTGGAATACACCAAGATATCATAAAAAGAGTGACAAAGGAATCCAAATATGAACAAATACACCATTTATCAGCACCATAAATGTGGTTGGGGCATTAGTAAGACTAAAACACATCAACAAGAACTCATTGTGTCCATATCTAGTCTAGAAATCCCCCTTTGGAATATCCGAAGCCCTAATCCTTAAATAGTGGTACCCGGACCTCAAATCAATCTTTGAAAATGGCAGCACCTTGAAGCTGGTAGAACAAATCATTAATTCGATGCAAAGGATAATTTTTTTTCACGTTCACTTTGTTCAACTTCTTGTAGTCAATACACATACGCATGGAACCATCCATTTTCTTCATAAAATATACTGGTGCAACTGCGGTACACACTAGGATGAATGAAATCCTTGTTAAACTAGTCTTGCAATTGATTCTTCAACTCAGAAGGACGGATGAAAATAATTTTATTTTTAAATAAACAATATCAACCTCTCATGGGAAATTATTATCAAGAGCATCTTTTATATATCAGTTTATCCCCACTGGCATTACAATATTTGATTTTAAGGATTTTAATAATTTATGAAGGGAAATTTTTTAAAAAATACATAATTAAGACACAATTCTTCATCAAAAGAAACCATTTAAAATTACATAAGTCAAATTAAAGAAACTTATCAGTCCAAAAAAGTATACGATTCAAAAATTTCATCAAGAATTCACATTATTTCAAACATGCTCATTTTAGACCAGACACGTGTCATAAAATAAATTGCAAAGTACCAATTTCTCCCAAATTACAACCAACTACAATCATTAAAACTTAGTAGAATGACCAAGGAAACCTCAACTTGCCTTGAACTTTGAAGAATCTAATCAATCAAGAGCTTTTCCATTTATGAATGTCCTCCAACTATGTATCATATAGTTACCAATAACAAGGAACACAAGAAAATACCACAATTAATATAAGGAATAAAATAACCAAAGTTTCTTCATAAACTCACCCCAGCCCATAAGGTTAAAACCCAAACTTTATTGTTAAAACATGTTAGCCATTACACGGGGATCTAAATATCATGTTTTATTGAAAATCCAATCCATTTCGTGATGGAGAGTCTAAGTTTTAATAACCTCAGAGTTAATGTATGAAACCACAAGTTATGGTTCAAAACCTTCAATTTCTATGTAATAATCATGTCAAAATAGTGGGAAATTGATCAAAATGGGCTTAGAAATTTTACCCTATTGATATCTTTGAAATCCTTGATCACATCTTGTCAAAATGGGGTCTTAGCTTCTAGGTTTTGCATGACTATATCAAAGAGTTTATGATTTTTTGCATTAAAATAATCCCAGGTGAACAATGTCTCATCCTTGATTGTATCCCTCAACCATGAACACGTAGCACATGTCTGGCATACCTATCGTGATTGTGCACCCTCCTGGAAGCTTGATGAACCTTTGATCTTCACAAACACATCCAATGGATCTCAAATGCAAAAAGAATATCTCATCCCACCGCGATCGCGAGAGAGGACCACAATCACGTTGATGCTCAATAGACCAGATAACAATAATAGAATAACAAGTTTTCATATTTAGAAATCTTTTGAATTGACCCTGGTATTTTTTTGGAACCCCACGCAGAAAATATATATATATATATATATATATACAGTAATGCTAATCTAGACATTCAAAACCAAAACCACCAAAATAAGCGTATGAGGTCTCGTTGGCCCGATACGCATTGAGTATCAATTCTGACCTAAAAATTCCAAAATGATCAAAATACACCCGAGGCACATAAAATATAAAAAAGA
Organism: Withania somnifera; assembly: GCA_039654485.1. Classification (NCBI taxonomy): domain Eukaryota; kingdom Viridiplantae; phylum Streptophyta; class Magnoliopsida; order Solanales; family Solanaceae; genus Withania; species Withania somnifera. Next base: position 3,279 of record JBDJHY010156219.1, read on the forward strand.
CCCTATTCTAAAAAAAAAAAACCACCTACGAAATCCAACGGAATCATTGGATTTTCAATTTTGAAACTCTTAACTCTAAATGTTTACCAAAGCCAACCAACCTTTGAAAACTCAACTTTATCCCATCAAACCATCAAAAATCTCAACAAAAGGGATCAAATAAAAAAAAGAAGGTCTTACTAGACCAAAATCAACATTTCAGAACTGATGGAACTACCAAATTTCCATTTTAAAGTCCGATCATGACCCCTCTAGTTTGATATTTCACACTTTAAACTTTTAAAATAAAAAAATTCCAAATTATTACTCGAAGCTTATTTCGTTCCTGAACCAACTATTGAATAAAATATAGTGTGGCATAGTGCAACTACAGGTTAGGTAAAATAGTCAAACTTCTCAAAAATTAGAATAATAACCTTGAGGGTCATTACAATAATGTGACATATCTAAGCCTATGAATTACTTTACTACTTGTTAAGTGTTGACGACTTATTTATTATTTTTTGAATTGTATACACGTTTCTAATTTTAAATGCCCTATGATACCTACCAACACATGTGTTATTTATAATAATACTACTTGGATTCTTCCCCTTTTAGTTAGAGGTTCTTCCGTAGGCTCAGACTCGACCTCACATCGATAGTACCATTGATGTTGTTCTAAGAGTGAGTTTCAATATTTAGGCTTTACATGCATCTTCTTTGTGTTCGACTTGTCTCTTTACCAGACTTAGACATTTTATTTATTCAGTGGATGTTCTTAGTTTTGTTACTTTAGATTTTTTGTGGAGGATGACTTTCAGGACTTGAATATTGATGTAATAGGTAGACATTATGACATTTTTACCTCATTTATCTATTTCAATTTTACATATTTAAGAAATATATGTAGTATTATTAAATGAATTAGTTAGTAGTTATCACATTTAGTGTTCGTAGGTTTTCCCACATGGGATTCAGTGTGGGTCCCATTCACAGCTCATCAAGTTCATGACATGGACCTCCATTACACACAAAGTGAACAAGATTACCTCTAAGAAACTAGATAAATCCTCAAGTGCCAGTGTTGTGTCTCTAAAATAAAAGGACAAAAAAGGAACTTTAACACAACATTTGCTTATTTTTATAATGGTTCTATACAAACCAATAATAACAACATACAAGTAAAATTTCACAAGTGAGGTATAGGGAGGTCAGAATTCATGTGGACCATAACATTGCCTCTGGGAGGTAGAGAGGTTGTTCTTTAAACACCACGGCTTAAGAGTGGCAATATGAATTCAAACAAGAATAAATAGTGAAAAAATTATAGAAACTAACAAAGGAATAGTGCAAAGTCTACAAGAAAGAAAGAAAAACAATTAAAAAATTAGTGCGATAGTGGAAATACAATAAAAAAAATACTATGATAGATATCACAAGAAGGGACTATAATACTATGACTAGTAAAACACCAATATCGACAAGCCTAAACTCTGCAAAAGTAACACAACAAATTTAACTGACTAATCTTTTACTCTAATATGCATTCTCCACACACTCCCATTTCAGTTCATGTTTCTGGTAATTTGAAGTTGTGTCATATCCTGTCTAATTAAACTATTCTCAATTCTTCTTGGGACTACCTATACTTCTTGCAGACCTTGTCAATCTTATTTAACTTATCTTATCCACCAAGAAGGCCACACTACTTTATCTTTAATCACCTCATTTATAATGCTATCACACCTACTATGCCTATATATCAACCTTAACATACTAATCTCCACAACATGCATCTTATGAATGTTGGAGCTTTTTGCTGGCCAATACTCTATTTCCTACCAAAATAATGGTCTTATAACAACTTTAAAAACTCACCTGTAAGTTTTAGTGGTATATTTTAATTGTAAGACTTCGAAGGCAAACCTCAACTTCATCCATGCCATACCAATATGATGTGTAATTCATCATCGTTGTCCCTACTTTCCTGGATGACAGACTGCAAGATACTTTAAACTATATTTCTAAGTAGAATATGTGTGTCAAAACTCACTTCAAATTATGCCTTTATGCAACTTCTCACTGAATTTTCTTCTTAAATACTCTATCTTGGGTCTTCTTAACCTGAACGCTTTAGCTTTTAGTATTTTTCTCCAGACCTCAAACCTAGCATTAACTTTTCTATTCATTTTATCAATCAGCATGATGTGATCCACAAATAGATTACACCAATGATATTCATCTTTATTAGACTATATCAATCATCCATCACCAAGGAAAATAGGAATGGACTAAGAGTTAACCCCTCGTGCAAACCTATTTCTATTGTAAGGTTATCTGAGTATTCTCTTACTTTTCTAACCAATATTTTAGATCAATTATAAATGTATTATATATCTAATGCAAGAAAGATGTAGAAATCTAGCTTCTAGAGTTCTCCAAAGGACTTTCCTCGAAACTTTGTCATAGGGATTTTCAAGCTCAATGAACACCATATGCAATTCCCGCTTTCTTTCCCATTATTTCTCCATGAATCTCCACAAAAGATTATAAATTCTATAGTATATCACCCAAAATGAAATTGCACTAATTCTCAAAATTGGACACACCCCACCCCACTCTCATATCTACCACTCTCTCCAAATCTTTATAATGTGACTTAATATTTTGATATCCCCATAATTGTTACAATTTTTTATAGCATTCATATTCTTTTAAAATGGAACCATTGTACATTATCTTTGTTCATCGGGTATCTTAGACTTCATAAAAATTAAACTAAACAAACCAGTCAACCACTCTGTATTTTCTTGATTCATGATGTTTTTAAACTCTACTAATATCATATTAGGTGATTTACACGTTTCCTACTAATAAAATTCAGAAACGTATCAACCTTAATATACCTACAATAATCTACATCCTTACCTCTATCAGAGTACTCTAAGTCACCTAGTATAATAAGTCTATCCCTTTCACTGTTCAATAGTATATTGTAAGCTTGTCATCTTTACTTGATGAGTGTCCCTTCTACTAATACATTTACTTTCTCACCATTGATACACTTTATTTTATCTTAGTATTGATCGTTCCATTACTTATTTTTTCAATGTCCCTTAGTTTAGTATACAATCATTTAAAATTTTTTATATTTGTTGCTGTAATCGCTAACTTAACCTCCATCTTCATCACTTTATAAATTTCCTTATTTAACTTATTTATAAGATCAAAGTGATTTTTCTAAAATACAAAAAATAATACATCATCAACCATTAAAGTGATGTACAATTTAATTCACCTAACAAAAGAGATACATTTGTCATATTGAATTCTAAATCTTGGCAACTGCCATATTTTCCTTTGGAGGCTTTAGGAAAGTCTTGAAATAATAAATTTAGGTTTTTTATGAATAATTTCCTAGTTTGATAGTTCATCTCTAATCTATTAACTTTTATGTAGCAATGGATGACCTTAATATTAGAATTCTTCCCCATGTTCTTCTCCATAATTGGTTTCTATCTAAAATAACTATTGGCTCTGGCTCATCCATTAGGCTTGCTAATTTAGACCATTAATTTGACCTTTTTCTTAACCTTAATACTTATGACGAAATACATCATTATGGATGTAGGAGAATATGATGCCTGAAGTCACCCCTTTGAAGCAACAAGGAATCCTCAACCCCTAAGTTTTTTAGTAGCTTAGATGGACCTATGAATCATATTTAGATTTAATAGTCACACTCAACAGAAGAAATATCATAATAACAATAATATAAGATAAAGAAGAGTGGACCTCACATATCAATCAATGAATATAGTACTTAACAAAAGAGAAACTCAACATCAACAAATACTCAAATATTCTAAATCCACTAACAACTGTGTAATAAAATTCTAGGAAAATATCCTTTACAGGCCATAGAACACTATAAATTACTATCTCTAAAGTCTCAACTATAAATTATAATGCAACAACAAAATCTTTTCCGTTCTTGGGTCTAATAGGAACTCACCACTTCAAATTATAATCTAGATGTAGTCCAAGTCAACAACAAAATCAGGATGGTTGGAAAGATATGCACGATGTAAAACATTCAACAATAGTATACGATTAGTATATAGCAGTTTGATCCACTTATATAATATAGCTATGCAAGGTATGAACAAATAATACTTAATACAAGTAAAGCAGAAATATGAAAAAATAGCAATATTATTTAAAAATTTATTACTCAAAGTATAATGTAAAAAAAAAATTAATATCCTTTAGCTTTAACTATTTTTAACAAATATATGATGGACTTAGTGAAAAACCTCTTTATGTACTTATCACTTCAATTGACAGTTAAGTGACTCTAGTGATTTTGCTGACTTTACTGACCTTATTGACTGACACTTCGCTGAAATTTAGTAGGTTTTATAACTGACATCCCCCGAGAACAAGTATATGGGGTTGAACTAGAACCATGCTAGTAGGTTTCCATAAGCACTGCAAAAGGTAAAGGGAACTGGCTAAAGTCCTAATGGATCCACTAAGATAAGTAAAAAAGGCATGCATTGTGCCATGTTGAATTTTCTATGGACGGAAACCACCGATTATGGGATAATGGTTGAATTACCTGAATCCTATTGGTGCTAATACTACTCCTAAGACTGAATCACATGGTAAACTACTACAAAATTCCCGACAATTAGGCTACTGAACTGCTGAACTTGTCAACTAACTCTGTACTATACCGACTTCCTCTTTATGTTCACATTAATTGATGGACTTTCCATCTTAGGCCATTTAAACCATATTTTAGGTAACGTTAACTATAGCTTAGTTTTTGAGAATAATTTCTAATTATCAATATTATCTTTACTACATATTCATAATACAAGATGATAATACAAACATGAATATATGGTTTTCATACCCAAATCATGAACAAGGTGTTTAAATTCAACCTTAGGGATTTATTATCATGAACTTTATAAAATATATAATTATAAATAAATTTATGCAAATTCACATTTTAAGTCATGAACCGTTCCATTCCTAAGCTATACTTTCATTTACACATATAGAATGATGATGATAATATCTAGGAGGCATAAGGATACATAATTCTATCCTAATCAAGGAATCAGAATTTCACCCTAAGATTTCTAATTCAGAATTTGAATAAAACTTGGGAGATTTAGGCACTAGCTGAAAGGGATCCATATTCATAACCCACATACCTGATTATGAGCCCTTAAATGGAAAAAATTGATGAACAAGCTGCTGCAAATACACTCGTTGAATGGAAACCCTAACCTTTCTTGGAGAAAATTTTAGAGAATAAACCCTTAACTTTACAAAATTATGTAAAGAATGAGGGAACTAAAATACTTGGGTATTGATAATAATCTAAAATGATGGGGGATTAGGTAGAAAAGTCTATGGACATTAAACAATGACCCAATATTAATTGAACTAAAACTATAAGGAAACACCAAAAGTCCACTCCATGGCTCATGGTCTGCTACTCCATTGACTAATGGAGTGGGTTATGGTATGAAGCTTAGCTATTGGAAGTGACACCTCACTCTACGAGTTAAAAACATGAGTATTGGTGTGTCACCTCATGACTTGTAAATTAAAATAGTAGGAATTGGACTAAATATAAATCTTTTAGAACTCTAGCATGATTACACGGTAAAAATTCGTGATCTTGGCATTACAATTCATTGTATGGAAATTGGAGGAACTTAATAGAACATGAAAATCTAACGTACCACATCATGAATAGACTTAATGACTGACAAACTGACACCCTCCAAACATGGACCACACATGTGGTCACTTGGGAATAAGTTTTTAAATTCTTAAAGTCTCACAAGAGTTTCTAAAGCTTAAGTCAAGTATGAGACATTACAGTATTTCCCCCTTGAAATCAGTTATCCTCGAATGAAGGATTAAGGAAAGAGGGAAAACATAAATAGACTCAAGACTTTTAAACAACCTATCAAATCTGATTAGACTATTCAAAGAGTATCTTTAGAAATTCTATGTTTTATTTTATTAAAATAATTGTACCAAGTGTTATTTTTAATTACAAAAATTGGGTTCACTGATATTCCTGGTGTAGTAGATGTTATTCAAAGGAATGGGAGTTACATCTCTTTTCCATTAAAGGGTTCTTATATGTTTAATTAAATTCAATGTTTCTCGTTCTACTGGGAAGGCAGTGGAAACTACCTAGTAGAAGTATGTTAGGGGAAGAGGGAATTTAATTAAACTAGAAGTTACCAAGGAACCATGCATAGCATTGAATAGGGAGCCATTATCAATGCTACTCTTCCTATTTCTACATGGATTGACTTAGTATGTTAGTCTAATTCAACTTACTGACATGTATACTATCACAACCCACCTTAGCTACCATAGACATTCAACTACTACTTTAATTGACATCAAATATTATGCATTAATACACAAATAAGAACTCATGCAATGCTACATGTTACATGCTCATGAGATATCAATAGGAAAAATCTTAATAGAGAGGATATTACCTAAGACTAAAGTGGAACTAGAGGGAAAAAATGCACGTATCTACTCATAATATCTGCCTCTCAAGTATCTATCTCAATTGATTGGTTCCTCCAAACAACCTTAATTGATGCTATCTATTTGTACCATATCTAGGAAACTTGCGATCAAGAATCTAAACAGAGATCTCCTCATAGGTCAAACTGTTATAGATTCTAATATCCTCAACGGGCCCTACTAAGGACGTATCTCATGCATTTCCTCAATAAGAACACATGAAAAATAGGTTGAACCATTGCCAGCTCTACTAGGAGATCTAACTAATAGGAAACATTTCCCACCCTTCTCATAATCTGATACAGTCTCATATAATATGGACTCAACTTTCATTTGTTAAAAAACCTTATATATCCCTTCATAGGATACACCATCAGAAATACCCAATCACTCTAATCAAACTCTAAATCTCTTATTCTAACATCGGCATAAGATTTATGTCTCCTCTGAGTTGTCATCAATCTCTGTCGAATGAACAAAACTTTTATCATCTTACTTAGCTGTCTCACCTACCTCAAAACAATCAACTGGAAACCTATATATCCTTCAACAATTCCTTAAATGGGGCCCTCTGGATACTCGATTTATAGTTATTATAGTATACAAACTAGATGAAATGAAACTCAACCCAACAATCAATTAATTGAGTTCATACAGCCTTAGAATATCCTCTAATGTTTCAATGTTCCTATCAGCCTAGGCATCTATCTATGGATGAAAAGATATGCTTAAATGAAAATAGGTACAAATACCTTTCTAAAATGACCTCCAAAACTGTTATGCGAATTGCTTACCTTGATTTGAAAAAATTATTAAAGGCACACTACACATCATGGAAATCTACAGCAAGTAGATCCTACCATACTTCTCTTTTGAATAACTAGTGAGACGATAATATGTGAGAAAACATGGTCATTTGGTAAACTATAACTATATAGAATCATGTTTTTGGGGTAAAGGAAAACCAGTGAGGAAATCCATATCAATCACTTCCCACTTCCACATAAGAATACAAAAACTATGCAACACTCTAACTTGTTTCTAATGCTCTACCATAAATTGCTAACACTTAAGACACTTATCCATATACTCACCTATTATCTTCATCATACCATTCTACCAATATAGTTATATATATACCCAATACATCTTTATTTCTCCTAGGTGCACAAAATACCTAGAACTATGAGTCTTTGAAAATATCCTCCATCTTGATCCATTAATTGTTGGAACACATAGGCGATTCTAATAACGAAGAACTCCATCTCCCCAATGAGAAAGAACCTAAAACTTCTACCTTTGGACTAGAATCTTCAACTGAAATAACACTGGATCACTATCTTTATTCTCCTTAAACCACTATTAAAAGGGATGATTCAGAAGTATCTGGTACAAGAATACCCACATCCTGTACACCAATCAGTCAGACCCCAAGGTATGAAAGCCTATGCAACTCTTAGATATCTCTCTTTTATCATCCTTAACATAAGATAATATACCTAAGGAAAACTTGCTAAGGGAATCATCCACAACATTGGCCTTTCCTGAATGGTACAATACACTCACATCATAGTCCTTCAATAACTCTAACCACCTTATCTAACAAAGATTCAAATCTTTGTACTCAAATACATATTGAAGACTCTTGTGATCAATAAATACACCTACATATGCTCCATACAAGTAGTGCCTCCATAAATTTAAAGCAAATACTATAGTTTCCAACAAAATTTCATGAGTGGGATAATTCATCTCATGAGTCTTAAGTTGACTAGAAGCATATACTACCACCTTATAATGCTGCATCAACACAACTAATCCCAACTCTAGAAGAATCACAATACACTAGAAAACCATCAGAAAATACTAGTTGAAGCTAATCAATTGTTAAACTCCTGAAAACTCATCTAAGACTAATTAGACTACTGAAACTTAATCTTATTTTGAGTGAAATGGGTCAAAGGACTAGATATGAATGAAAATCCATAGACAAACGTATGCTAATACCCATCTTGAACCAGAATGCTATGGATATCAATGGGGAGGTTGGTTTAGTCAAATCCTTATTAAGTTTATCTTTTCGGAATTTACCCGAATGTTGTTGCCGTAAATGACATGACAAAGGAAGCCAACTCACTAAAGACAAAATTCACACTTATAGAATTTGGCAAAAAAGTGATGCTCTCTAATTATCTAAAGAAAACTCAATATGGTTTGCATGCTACTCCTCACTTATGGAGTAAAGCAGAATGTCATCAACAAAGAGAATAGCAAATAGGTCTAAGTATGTCTTGAACATCCTACTTATAAGGTCCGTGAAAGTTGTAGGAGAATTATTCAAACAAAAGACATGACCAAAAACTCAAAGTGGCCATAAAAGCTTCTAAAAGGTGTGTTTGGAAAATCTACTTCCCTGACCTTATGTTGATGGTAGAAAAAATAAAGATCAATTTTTGAAAATGGCTAGCACCCTCCAGCTGATCAAATAAGTAATCAATTCTCAAAATTGGGTACTTATTTTTTATTGTGACTTTCTTAAATTGAAGTTAATCATACACATACTGAGTGAACAATCTTTCTTTCACACGAACAAGGTAAAGGCACACAGGGATGAATAAACCACTTGTCTAAAAGGTGTGCTAATTGATCCTTCAAATCACTAAGCTTATTTGGAATAGTAAAAAAGGTTTGAGTCCCAAAAATGATATGTATGCCAAGGTATATCTTCCTATCAAGAGGTACTCTAGGTAAATCCTCAGAAAGCACATCTACAAACGGCCTGAAAACTAGAAAATACTTGATATCTGAAATCTCAAACTAGGAATCCTTAACTTGAATTAAGTTGTAGATGTACCCTTCGAGATCATCTTTATAGAGTTTAGGTAAATGATGAACCTACCCTTAGGAACAACAACAGTAGACTCCAACTTAATAAAAGGTTTATAAGGAAATTTGAAATGGACAAGGTGGGTCTTACAATCAACTACAACATGATATAAATAGTCCAATCCATGCCGAACATAACATTGATGTCTACCATATGAGAAGTGGTTATATCATCTTGCTTGCAGGGAGAAAGGAAGATTTCAAACCATCTTTTCCAGCCAGTTAGCGAGTGATCACTTAGCAATGAACACTAACTAATAGTGGTTGGGAATGAGTACCTATCCCTTATGGGCTATTCCCTCTCAATGATGAAGCTTATACATACCAATCCATCTCGAACTTGGTGGTTAAACTCTATTGTGGTGAAGATATTGTACGGGGAGGTGCTGCGAAAAAATAGCTCGATGCCAGGATGATAAAAAGCTTAACACCTCTCATTCTTATTACTTTTTCAAATGAAAATGAAAAAAAGGAAAAGAAAATTGTGGCGGTAAGTCAACTTTTTGGTTTCCACGTTCCGGTCCCGGAAGAAGCTTCTTTTTCTCGCTAATGGATGTAGTACCCAAAGAATGACTTTCTAAAGGCAGCTGAAGTGGCTACTATGTCCTTAGCAGACTAGTTGATTCCTTCTTGAAATAGTTCCATCAGTCTAATAAAATAATAATGATGTCTCTTATGAAGCGTTATCAATCTAGTGAAGGCCTATTGAGTGTTGACAGACCATATGTTCCAGATTAGTGCATTCATGATAACTTATTTAATTTGGACAAATTACTCCTTGTAAGAACCCCTGTAGATTGGGGTGCATTGTCCAACATTCCCTTTTTCTTCTATTTCCCTACATGGATTCTCAGCTGCTCCACCATTCTTCCGCTTGGAAATTCAGTTTCATGATTGAGTTTCCCTTTTCTTTTATCAAAATCTAGAGTAACCAGAGAACAATCAAAAAGATTCTGGAAATATATGAGAATGATTCATCACTATCTTCATGTATTAAAACAAGAATGTCCTAATCAAGTCATCGAGTGACATAAAATAACATATCCGGAATTGGGATCTCTCTCGCAATGGATGGTTGTTGTTCTATTGAAGCTAGCCTTTATTCTTTTTGGAAGTCATGACTCTTATTTGTCTTGACTTTTCCTTCTTTCGATGGTTGCTCCTATAACTCGGGCTTGAAGCTTCTATTAGCATTGAGGTGAAATATAACACAGTATAGAAGGGGAGTGTTGAGTCCCATGCAGCGGTAATCCTTTGTCATTTCCAATTTATTAGCCGATAGGAGAACCATTGAGTCTTGGTTCGGCTTCATTTTAACTTCACTTAACAAGTCAATGATTGTTGTTGAGCCCATTTATTCAGGTCACCTCTTAGAAACAAAATCTGTCTGGCTCTCCTACTGGGTTTCAATATGTTTACTGAGATATCGCATGGTTAAACTTCCTGAAAGCGTATGTTGACATCTTCGGCCAATTCGATTCATTCTTTTCCCAAAGGAGAATCCTAACCGAAGCAAATTAGCCCCGGTTCACTCTTTAGTGTTGCTTTTTCCTAAAAAAATAAGTTTTTATGTTATTTCGTACTATACAATTCTTTTCTTTATGGAATCTTTTTCTCACGAGAGGTAATGAGAAGAATTCTAGAATGGAAAATTAGCCTTATGAATTGAATCTTAAGTAGGGGGCTTAGCCCACCCGCATATCAATCAAAGAGGTTGTGCTTTTGTGTAACATGTTATGGTCTCAACACCTTTACGAGGTAGTGATGAGCTTCACGCGCTCTAATCCCGGCACAACGCGGTTAAGAATGACTCTTCTGTGGTGGGTGATATGGTTGTGCATTTGGATATGGAGCGACTTGGTCTGTTAGGATGCCTCAGCTACATACATCACTGCACTTCCACTTGACGCCTATCATAATAATAAACGGCTCGTCTAGCCATGACCTTCTCTTGAATTCTAAAATTAATCATCATATACATTATAGTTTAATATAGAATATATATAGTTAAGATGAAGAGGGAAAGGCTTCCCTCGGTACAGTGAGGAAGAAACCAAGCCTTCGGTAGATCACCGAGCCTTCGCTTCTCACCTTGAATCAGTCAACAAATTAGTAAGTACATCAATCTGTAGTGGAATAGTCTCTTATTCACAAAGAAAGGGCAAGCACCGAAACACAGGAATAATCAAAGAGAGGCCTCAGCTGATACTAATAAAGCCAAAGAGAAAGAAGGAGGTGATGATGTGATTTATTATGTACCTGTGTCTGTGTCGCTTAACAAGTATACCTATTAATTAGTTGACCTATCTCTATTTGTGTTTTCTTCTAGGTTGACTGACCCTGGTCTTCTTTGAGTTTATGATATTCCCCATTCATTCGAGATTTTCTAGGCCGAAGAAAATTCTTAGATGAGAAGAAGTCAGAGAAAAAGTCAAAACAAGAAGGACAATTCTCTTCCACTCCTCTAGGGGTTGAGGATGAGGAAGTGATGGAGACGACGATGCTCGTGCAAGATAAGATGACGACTGGCTGACTTACCGAATGAACGGACACTTTGATCTTGATTATGCAATCTAAGTCACAATAAAGGACTATCGTTAATGCGACTGGAGCCGCTAGATCCCATAGCAGCAATCTTCAAACTGATAAACCAACCCTTCACTTCTCATAAGGGGAATTATCCACATGAGGACCAGAAGACAGCATTCTAAGGCTATATAGATCCCTTATCCAAGAAATGGGCTATATTTCTTAGCATACCTCACCCAAAGCTATTTGAAGTAAGATATTCACCTGTCTACCTTAGACAGAGCTTTATATAGCCTAGCGCTTCGCGCCTTCCTTTGTGGTAGACTGAAAATGATGGGAATCCTATCGAGAAAGAAGAGGCATAAGCATCGCCTCTCGATCCAATCTATCTTCCCTAGCCTCCCCAACATACTAAAGATACGAAAGAAACCTCCCGCCATAGAGAAGAGATCGAAAGTCTAGGTCCCCTTGATCACCCTCCCTCTAAGTCGAGCTTACTTTTTAGACCTCTCACTTTCTTCAAGCTGCATAGATCAGCCCTCTAAATTCGTTCGAGCTGAATAGATCCACCCTCTCACTTGAACTGGTCGAGAGAGATGAACCCGCACCATATTTTTTCAAATCAAAAGCCCCAATTAGAGATGGAATTCCAGAACCTAAACAACTCAGTCAAGGGAAGGTCAACTAATGATGATAGGCCATTCCCTCCCTATCTGTCTCTTGATCCCTCATTCTACTAATCCGTTGTTACCGAATCCATAGATAGTTTTAGACGTTGACCTCCTAAAATATTTGTATTTATTAAAAATCTCAATGTAGATGGCTGAACGACGGATACCCTTGCCTTTCCTTGTCGATGGATTCGACAAAACTGGCTTCATGTCATCTTCTTTTGAGTAGCAAATCCATCCATTACAACAACCCCAATTTAAAAAGTTACACTCAAATGTGTTTTTATGTCCCCATCTTATACTTGGTCGAGAGAACACCTATAGGGTAAAGTGGCAATTGCAAAAACAAGTCCATAATTTGAAGTAATTTTGTTCTTAGTTGAGACTTTGACATGACTTTTTGCAAACTCGGGGTTTGAGATCTCGGAAAACCAAGATTTGGCTACACACTTGAACCGTAAGAGAGAGTTTGCAGAGGACCTAATGAGTATCTCTGTGATGATTTCTTGTGGAATTCATTTACATGTAGTAAAATAACTCAAAAGATTTCTACTCCAAGATTCATTAGGTAATCAAATAATTCGACGTCTGGTTTCCAGATAGACATAGTGTTCAAAGACGTAAGTTTCTTGATTTTCAAAGTTCACTGTTTTTCTAAAGTTTGAACGTCCCTGCAGGTGGAGATGCAAAAGCATTGATGTTTGTACAGATCAGCCCATCTCATAAGGACTTAAAAGTGAATCTATAAGTTCATTGAACTTTGCTACAAGAGTTCGAGGAGTTGAGTTAGGTCCTGTTAAGAAAACAAATTGATACCGGTGAGCTCCAAAAGTTGAACATGATGGTTTGTAAAATGCCTATATTCTTTGTGCAAAATTCTACTCAACCAATTATTATAATCCTCTCTCCTTTTTCGTTTCTTTTTTCCTTTCTGGTGTCAGCTTGACAAGGCACGGCAGGAAGCTAAATCTAAGATTAATCCTCGAAGAAACTTGAAGAAAGCCTATAGACCCTGAAGAGCAAGGCCAAAGGAAAGCAACATGTTAACCAAACTCAACACGATAAAATTAAGGAACTGAAAGCCAGCTCTATTTAAAGACGTCATTACATGGACAATCAGAGAAACAACTTCCACAACTTTCAGAGAGATTGAGGGGACGGGAAGAACCTTGTGCTACTGCAACAGAAGGTTTCCTTTAATCAAATCACATTCAACTTACACGTGATGATTGAGCTTTGTTCTATGATCTATGGTTAATACCGTGATATTGTACATTATTCTGATTTTACTTTTGTATTGATAAAGGTGTCAGAGCTAGAGAATAAGATGAGGCAAAAATAACAATTTGAGTCCGAAAGCCACAACAATAAGGTTCTTACCGCTGGCTGTTTCAATACATTGACTTCTTAAAAAGCATAGTGGATATTCATAATTTTATTTGTTATATGCACATAAAATAGGTCAAAGATCTCGAGAACAAGCTGAAAGAGCAAGACCAAGGGTTTGAGTCTCAACCTGACATCCTTCAGCAGAAGGTTCTCAATCTCAAGCATATTACCAGCTTGAAGTTTCCCATAAACTTTAGCAAGACCCTAAATTCTTTTCTTTTTTTTTTTTCAGGTTAAGGAGTTTGAGGAAACGCTGAAAGCAAAAGAACAAAACGCAGTAGAGTGCATTCTACTCCGTCAGAAGGTTTGTTGCATTTATCTTCTCTAATACTGACATACTAAGAGTGAAATGTAACATATTTTAAGTGTACTGAACTTGATTTCTCCCCTATAAGACTTTTGGCAAAACTGTGATGAAATGTAAAAACCGCATTACGCTCTTGCGCTTCCAGATTAAGGAACTTGAAGACAAGATCAAAGAGCAAACACAACAGTTGGCATGCATGTTTACAGATTCTGATGCAAACTCTTTAAGATCAAGCCACTTATAAGCAAATGTTCTAGCAGAGACGATTTAACAAGTGACAGTGAGAAACATATTTTGAAGAGCTCAAATGCTTTCAATCCGTCAAGCAAGTCATGGGTCTAATTTGCTGAAGGCAAAGGACTCTGTCCAACAAGTTAGTCGAAAGCAGTTGCCAACAAATAGTGAGACAGAGAAAAACGGTGTTTTGCCAACATAACAGGACTCAGCAGAATTGCCTTCAAGAGGCTAGAAGGAAGCGGTTGCCTAGAAATGGTGTAGAGAAAAATGTTGCTGCTAATTTAACTGAAATAATGGTCGTACTTTCAATGGTCGTACTTTCAATTCTTTTAGATAATTCTTCTAGCTTATATAGATACTTCAATAGCCTTGCGATCATCCAGGTAAAAATCAGTATAGTACAGAGTGCACATCTTTAAATGGACCATAATAGTACAGTTTGGTCTTATATATACAAACAATAGAAAAGTGTTATTCATCCTACTCTTTTCTAGGTCTTTCCATTTCTTCATTTTAGCATTTCTAGCTTTCTCTAGCAACTCTCCCTTGCAGCTAACGTATATACTCTGTAAAAAACTTTATTCGATAAAAAAAAATACAATGAATGACACGATCAATATAAAACATTGGGCCCGTGGCTTGGCCATATATATAGAGAGAGAGAGAGAGAGACGTTGACTGCTTTTACTATTAAAACAATAAAAAAAATGTGACGCACAAGGCATCAAATAAATAAGCTGTTATAAGTTGAAATATTACCATTCTATCGTTGATTTCTCGTATAGTTCCTAACCAACAGCTCTTATATCAGAACGTCATATTTTTTCTTAATCTTCAACAAAAAAAAAAAGCGCTTTGTGAGAAGTAGGAATAAGTAATTTTATTATTTTAATTCATGTACAACTAATATCCACATAACTTATTCCAGCTTGTAATTCGCATAAAATTATACATAAATTTCATCATAATTATACAACTATTAATTATGTACTTACTAAAACACAACTAAATACCGTATTAAATTAATATATGAATAACTTTTATACAACGAAAAAGGGTCATATATACCCCCTCTACTTTCACTTTGGGTAAAGGGTTGAGAGTTGGACACGTGGCGATTCCATCGAGTGGAGGATATATTGGGAAATTTGAGTAACGGCGAGGGTATTTTTGACAAATAGTATAACAGAGGATATATGTTAACAATAAATGAAAGTAGAGGGGTATATTACACTTTTCCCTATTAAAAATCACAGATTTAAGAGGCAAAAATTAAAAGATCACCTCAAGATGGGAGATTTCCTGCGAATGACCACCAAATTTCAGCAGAAACTTCAAACCCAAATTTTCTCTAAAATCCGTGCAAAATTAACTTTGTACTGGAGATACCATTTAGGGGAATGGGGTTGTTCGGACTCCCTCCTAATTCACGTAGTTTTTGCTTCTATACTTGGTCACTTCAAAACAGTTAGTACCGAGTCTGCTGCTTTGTACCACTTCCCGCTAGGACAGCATGTCAAAGGAACTAAGAAATTTACCCATTCAAGAAAGATCGCACACAAATTTCAAATAATTATTTTCAAAATATTGTTTACTAATTGGCTCAAGGGGAAGTTGCTAAAGCAATATTTCATACAAATCTGAGAATCTGAGACAACAAACTTGTTAGCTGTGCAGTAAATTCACCGTCGTTAAGTAGAGAAAATATGTAAGTGACGTCCAGAACTAGTTGCGCACACGTCAATTATGTACAAATATGAACTTAATCCAACTATGACATCACATCCCGCCTCTAAAGAAAAATGAGGCAGAGTGCGACACTCTAGCATGCTTTAACTCGATCACCAACTCAGAAACCTGAAAGAAACAGGAAAGAAATGACACTACAGAGGGAGGATACGATGAGGTAAATTTAGACACTGAATGTGGAAAAGGATGGACATTACCCATTTGATATTTCCAGCATGGTCCTTTTACCAGAAAAACTTCGTCTCGAGCATATACGAGGGTTGAATCCAAAGTGTTGACAAATCTAAAGCTCAATCTAAACATCAATGTGGTTCCCACCCGAATCAGGTTTTGTATTGTGAAGGCCTGCCTCTCAGCCAACATGAGTTTGTCACCTGTTTGAAATGATTCTCAGTAATCTGCATTTTATAACATGTGAGCAGATGTTTCGATAAGGTCTATGGAAGTAAGCATACTTTAAATTTGTTCTCCTTTAAAGATTCCAAGGATTCAGCAAGCTCTACTTGTTGTGATACTGTTGCAAGAAGTGCCTAAGACAAGAATTATGTGTTCCACTTGTCAATGATAACTAAATAATCTACAACTGGACAAAATGAACAGTATCTGGAAACAGTGAATGGACCATACTTTCTTTGTCCTCTGCAAGTCATACTCTATGAACTTTATGCGGTCCATTGAATCAAGCAGCATGTGCTCTTTTTCTGGAGGAATTTTGGTAGGTTTCTTCAATAAATGAGCCACCACCTCTTCTAAATGTTGCAACCTCTGACAGCATGGATGGAGGAGATCTTCCTTTTTCGAGGAAGAAACATTTTGCTCGACAGAACTTGTGCTCACTGATATCTGTCCATTTTCCAATCTGTTTGAATCATTGTTCTTCACAAATAATCTACCTACCCCATGAAACAAGAAGCATATCCATGCAAGTGATTTGACCATCATATCAATTATCAAGCCAACGATGGATTTCTGAAGTGACCTTCTTCGTACTGATACATTATCTCTATCTGTTGCAAAGATAATAAAATGATTAGATGTATAAGCTCATCATGATGCTTCTTTTCACAACAAAGCAAAATCCTGTAGATGTTTGCTCGGTATAGACAAAGCTCCCGTCCCTCTTGAAAGTGAAAACGAAATGAAGCACAAGGAAGATTTTGAGAAGGCTGGGGAAATAAAACTGCTTATTAGTGATTGGAAGGCAATCAGAGTTCTATGGCCAATTTCAGCAGTAAAATCAACTACAGACTTGGAAATGGACAGAATATATCCTTTTGGAAGACAACTGGTTGGTTCAAGGTACTCTCAAACTATTACAAAATACCAAGTGCAATGCCACGAGTGGTGTCTGAGAATAATATTCTCAAGCTGTATTCCCAGACATCTACACTTAAACCAACAGAAGGCCACTATTGAGAAAGAGTGGACTACACAGGGATGGAATCTCAGTTTTAGGAGATTGAATGATCAGGAAGTTGCCAGATTTGTTGAATTTCATAACATAATCAGTTCACAGGAATGAACCAGAATCAAGATAGAATATGGTGGCTCAGCATATTCTACAGAAACAAAGGCAACATGTCCAAAGCAAAACTTAAGACATTACCGGTACCATGCAATAATAGAAAACGTAATCTGGTAGAGCAAAGATCAGTTGGCTAATACAAAGAAACTCACTGTTTGACCATAGAAATCCAAATTCTTACTTGGAGAATTCAAGTCTTCAGCTGTAAGCGTAGGCCCATAATCTTCTTGAACTAAGCTGCCAAATGAAACAGATCTCCTAGTAGATACCTAAAGCAATCAATCAGGAGACATAAGTATATAAATATATAAATATATTGGAGAAACACAGAACATTAAGCAAATCAAATTTGAGGTGGAATTTTAAACAGGGGTCTGTATTGTAGATCACAATTGATAACCAATCAATGGGAAAACCAGATTTTGCAAATCTAAAATCTGGTTATAGCATATCCGGAAGCATATAAAGGTAATGATTGCAGTCAAATAAGGTCTGCATAGTGTGTAAGGAAAAAAAATTACTCCCTCTACCCCATTATTAAATGGTGACTACTTTCACTTTGCAGTAGTTAAAGTAAAAACAAAATTGATAAGTAGATGTTAAAGTAAAATGTTTGAATAGATTATTATATTTAGTATGGCAGAAAAATATTAAAATAATAATTTTATTATATGAAAAAGGGCTTTGGTTTAAAGGCAAAAGACTATGGGATGTGTAATAGGCTCATGTCACCTGTTTGATTCTTGCCCCTGAAACAAGTTCGGTATTTAAGTGAGAAGGGTAGAGGAGCAGGCCTGCCTGAATTTTGAAGTTGGAATTTTTCAGTTTGTCAAAAAATGAAGTATGGTTCTTTGGTTAGATGCCCCACATCAAGTGACAGTTTTTCTTTTCTTCTCTACAAATGATAAGTTAACAAAATAAGAAGTTACACTATTATTTTGTATTGGACATAATTCTTTGAGGGAGAAATTTCGTTTTGAGGGAAAAGGACAAATTTTGGGACAGAGCGAAAAAGAAACTAGTTAATATTGTTGGGAGTAGAGGAAGTACATTCCACTAGGATACTCCTGCTGTGGCAAATGCATAATCATATTTATAAATTTACAAGGATGATGCATCTGTCATATTTTTCTTTGCAGGGGAACATTGCTATGCATGATTAAACAATAATCCTTTTGTGCAATTTTTTGATGCTAAAGAGTGATTCTTCAATTATCTGACTGCCTTCCCTTCTATAATACAGGAAAATTAATCTCATACCCTAGTTACTTGCTGGTCAGATTACCAACGTATAGAGCAAATGATGAATCTCATACCCTAGTTACTTGCTGGTCAGATTACCAACGTATAGAG
>JBDJHY010156238.1:0-12734 GCA_039654485.1 Withania somnifera
GGATCCGAACTATCGGTCCCAGCAAGTCATAAATGACTTGGGGCAACTACTAAAATACTCTAGGATGCAAGATAACGCGTATTCATAAAAAAATGACCTTAAGGGTCATTACAATTTCCTAACATGGTTATGTTCTCTCAAAAACTTTATGGATGTTGAAAACTAAGAATGTTGCTCCTATCCTTTCTAAACCTCTGCTTCATCCTTTTCCTCTCAAAATTTATCTAAAGTAATGGGAATTCTGACTCTCATTGATGATAATCTATAAACCTTTAAGATATTATTAATTCCACTCAATTTTACATGCAGCGAGTGAAAGAAAAAACTATGGAAACCTACAGTAATATTGCAAAGGTTTGAGTGTTGCTGCACTTTCTAATCAATGAAGCTGCCAAAAATAGAAAGAAATATCACCAATAATGGAGAAAAGGTGATAGAAATGATTGGAAACAAGTTTGATGCTCTAAAAGAAGTCACATTAAACATTATCATGTACCTTATCCAAGGAAATACTGTGGAGTAAAAGTTTTCTTTTCTATTTTGTGTGTTTTTAATATGAATGTTTATCTTAATGATGATCAATTGTGGTTGCTTAATGTATGATTAAAAAATGATTGACTTTTCTAACTTATCTTCGGCATCTTTATCATTTGTGATGAGCTAACACTTTTTGGTTGATGCCAAAGATGGAGACGAAGAAAATATTTATTGTCAACTTTTATCATGAAAAATGAAATATACCTTATCCATCATGCAAAAAGTGCATTTATGAATGCAACTATATAGGGGGAGCATTCATAAATATACTTTTGTAGGAAAACAACTATGCAGGGTGAGAATAAAAATCTAACATAAACCTCTGTAGGGAGAGCACAGTAGGAAATCCTATACTGAAGTTGACTATTATAATCTCTTCATGTACAGGGAAGTTGAGTATTACAATATGTTGTCATCCATCAAAAAGGGGGAGATTGATAGTGTCCTAATTTCAATGAAGGCAACAACATTTGTAAAACAAATCAGGATGCATAAATGAGTCAACAAAAAGACCATGCAATAGCTTGCTCAAAGATTGATCACACTAGAGTTGTTTCACATTATATCAAATAAATAAAGATTATCTATGCAAGAATTATTTTCATATTATGGGTAATTGTACTGAAAATAATCATTCTACTAAGCACTAAATGATATTTTCTTCAAAAACCGGTTGGAAGTATCAAATGCTATCTCATTTATTAAGCTCTCAACGAGTGAGAAAAATGAACAAATGTGGTGTAGATTTTATTCTTGAAAATAGTTCTCCATCTTGATTATTTTAAATGACCAAATCTCTTGGGTTGTTACAACGACTAGTTTCTCACATCTATATAAAGAACTAGTCTTTAAAAGGATAGAAATTCTATATAAGTCCTCTACTATTTTAATTCTTTACTCTACTTTTAGTACAAAAAAAAAAAGGAGGGAAATTTCTAGTAAGTCACAGCATACAAAAATTTGAGAGAAAAGAAAAGAGTGTGAACTGAGTCTTGTGTAGACTAAGCAAATCTATAATAGTTGAGAAGATTGTGTTTTGTAATCATAGTGTAAGCTCAGTTGACTTGTAATCATTCAAAATAGTTGAAGACTCTTGCAAACCAAGGAGACTATATTAAGGCTCACATTGAGCCCCAACCCGTATATAAAAGTTGTGTGTTAATTTAGCTTTCTTCACTTTACTTAAAGTGAATATTTACCAAACTACAGGTATAGTTTCCTGAGTCTGTTTGACGGTCGACTAAGGGAAGAAAAATTTGCAATTCACCCCCATCTTGACTTTCAATGTTTTTTTTACTAATGCTCCTGCAACTTTCATGGACCTCATGAATAGGGAATTCACTTGTAACTATTTGACATGAATAGGGTCTCCATTGATTGTATTATGCTTTACACCGAAGTGAAAAACAACATCCAAATAATCGTAGAGTTGTCCTTCAGACTCTTTAAGAACATCACCTCTATGCCAAATTCTCCAAGTGTGAATTTAGCTAAGGTCAATTTCTTTTCTGGGTCCTGTTATATCCAATGAGGGTATCCGAGTAGATTCACAAAAAGTAGATATAGTAAAAAACTAGTCTGTACCTACATCTCTATCAGATATCCGTAGCTTCTTGGGTTTGTCTAGTTACTGCTGCAAATTTGTTCACGTCTTATCTTTGATAGATTTTATTTTGACCAAGTTGTCTCAGAAGAAGGTTAAGTTTAAATGGTCTAATCATTGTGAGAAAAGTTTATAGGAGTTGTAAATTAAGTGAGTTTAGCTTCGGTGTTTACCTTGCCAGAGGGTATGGAGGGACTTATGGTGTACTTAATGCTTCTCGGGTTGGAATCAGCTGTGTCTTGATGTAAAATGGTAAGGTTGTAGCTTATACTTCTAGATAGCTTAAGGTTTATGAGAAGAATTATCCTACTCACGTCCTTGAGTGTACAACTGTTGTTTTTTCCTTGAAAATTTGGAGTTTACACTATGTTCTCATCCAAAAGATTTTACAATATGTTCTCATACATAAGGACTTAAATCTTTATCCAAGGAGGTAGTTAGAATTTCTCAAGGATTATGACATGAGTGTGATGTATCATCTGGGTAAGGCTAATGTTGTGGTTGATGCCCTCAACAGGTTTTCTATGGGTAGTGTGATTTATGTTGATAAACATAAGAGGAGTTGGATAGAGAGGTGCACAGACTTACCCACTTGGGGGTTAGGTTGGTTGGTGTTGATGATCAAGGTATGTTGGTGAAGAATACTTTAGATCCATCCCTAGTTGTTTAGGTAAAATAAAAGAAAAATAGTGATCAGGTCCTTCTTCTGCTAAAAGGTGCTGTCGAGAAATAAAAGATGTAGGTTTTCTCCCATTGGGGGATGGTGTGCTAAGGTGTCAGGGTTGGCTTTGCGTTCCATATATGGATAGATTGAGGTATAAAATATTTTCTAAGGCTCATAGTTCTAGGTATTCAGTTCACCCTAGTGCTACTAATATTAAGAGCTGAGGTAGGTCTATTGGTGGAGCAGGATAAAGAGGGACATAGCCGAGTTTGTGGCTAAGTGTCTGAATTGACAGCATGGTAAGGTTGAGAATCACAGACTGGTAGGTGAGTTGTAGAACTTTGAGATTATATCTTGGAAGGGGTAAGTGATAAATATGGACTTTATTATCGATCTACCTCATACCTATATCCAGCTGAGGAGAATGGAAGAATATATGATCAACAAATCATCATAATGCATGGGATACCATTTTTTATTATTTCATACCAAGATATGGGCGATAGTACACCAGATGAATAATTCCTTTCACTTCTTTCTAGTTCATACCAATGATATCACAGAGGAGTATGGAAGAATATATGATCAATGGATCATAATGATGCATGGGATACCATTATTTATTATTTCATACCAAGATACAAAAATTATCTCTAATTTTTGGAGGTCATTTTAGTAGGGTCTTGATACCCAGGTGTAATACCCTGTACTTGACTAAAGCTTCTAAACTAGTTATAATGCTTAACAAATTAAAAACCTATTCTTAGGTTTTCATGAATTGTACCACGACTCGTAGGGTGGCACTCCACGAGTCATGCTATCCACTCATGGTATAATGCCTTAGATTTAAAGTTCTTCCCAGTTCCCACAATTAAGGACCATGACTCATTTTGTGTAATATCACGAGTCATTCTTTGGAGTCACTGTATTCGCCAGGAAGATAATTTGTAGTCTAGTTCCAAGATTCCACTTCACAAGTCGTGAAGTGCCATACCATGACTCATGGTATGAACTTGTAAGGTGAAGGGAACATTCAAGTAATCAAATTCCATCCATATTTTAGTCTACGAGTTGTGGAGTTGCATTCTACAAGTCATGGAGTGGACTCGTGGTCTGCTCCCGACAGTTTCCAGGTCAGTTAATAAGGGTCATTCTATAATTTCCCAGGCCCCTTTTACCAAATCCTACGGCATTTTGTTCTCAAAATTAGGTAATATAAATATCCCAAACGATTTGTTCCATTCATTCTACATTTATTCAGAGCAAGCTAGGGGTTTTCTTAAGTTTTTCCTCAAAAGGTTTAAGAAGAGGTTAGGGTTTCTCCTCTAATTCGACCAATGGTTTATACAAGATTTAGGTATGTAGGTTATGAGAAAGGGCCCCTTTCTCACAAATTTCTCCATTGTGTTTTTCATGATATAACATAGAATTCTTAGGGTGAATCCCATATTTCTTATTGATGTTGAATTCATATATCTTGGATGATCTTTTGGTAGTTTTCTTATATATTATGTCTTAATGATAATATTGCATAAATTGCTATTAATTGAGAAGTATGATCAAGTTCATGAGTTTCAAGTCCTTTATGTGTAATCTATCTATTTTATTCGTGATTTTGATAATAATCTCAAAGTTCATGTTATTTAGTTAGAAAGTTAAGAATTTTCTTACATTATTATATTTAAATGATAATAAATTTATGGTTGGCTTCTAAAATTTAAGCCTAGTTCATGAGTTCATCTAATTTGAAAGAAATTCAAGGGGCCTAAGCCATAGTTTCAGTCAGTTCAAGTTCAAGAATAATGTAAATAATATGACAGAGACAACTAATTAGTTTATAAGGCCTTTTTGGATAAGACAGAAAGAATGAAAAACTATCAATGCATGGTCAGTTTTAGGAATAACATTAGCATTCAAAGATTCAAGTGAAATAAACCTTGTCCCATAACTAGCGTAGCCAAACGTAAGAAGTTCATGGTCCAATGAGGCATTTATAGTTCATGGTTTAATGAATCCACTAGGAATTAGTTCATGTCCCTTACCTAGCAGAGTTGGGACCTTACCCAACATAGGAATATATGTCTGATATCATAGCCAAGTGCACGAGGTATGTAGGCTATAAAACCTCCCAAGGCCAGTCAAGTGTCAGTTTGATGTGGTTGGTGTCAATAAAGGGTTTTAACCGAAGTTCACTTATTTTCTTGGTTAAAACTATTGATCTTGTCTGATTTTATAACGAGTCATTTATCCTCTGCAGTTGAAGCTCCCTAACTATTAGTTATTAAAAATTTGCATATTATTTCTATATTTGGGTTCAGTAGTTGGCCATGTATTGAATATCTATCAGATGTTTTACTACTTTATGTAGCCTATTTTTTCCTTACCCACATATTTATTACATTTCATGTACTAGCCGCATACTTTCTATGATGCATGTTTACCCTTTAAAGATCCTACCAGCTTTCTGGATTCTTGTGCTTGACTAGATTTGTATTCGTAGAGTCTAGACAGCTGGTGAGTCCTCATTTTCTCCAAGACCTAGGGATGGAGTTTAGATATTTTTTTCTTTTGAGTTGATCAAGGAGTTTAGTTTTATTCTTTATTTTATTATTTGGATACTAGCTATAGATCTATTATATCAATTTGATATTTAGTGCATAGAGGCTTTTAGACTATGATATGCTGGTTTAACTTTAATTTTATCTATTAATTTATTTATTTTATCTATTGACTATTTTTAGGTCCACTTCTTGAGATATATTATTTGATAGTACTTTCACTGAGAATGAGTGAGTAGATTTGTGCATGAGCCATTGTCCATCTAAGGCTACTAGGAAATTTAGTGGATATGGATGCTATTCCACACCTAGGGGTGACTCTGGGGTGTGAAATACTTTGTATCAGAACCGTAGGTTCAAGTGTCTTTAGATGTGTAAAAGCAAGCATTAAGAAAAATCTCTTTTGTTGGTATGATTGATTAGGAAACATATCTTTTGTGAGTGTGAATGCAACACATCTATGACCGAGAGGATACTAAGTATTTAGAAAATATATTCCTTTGTTAATGATTTTATTTCATGCTTTGGATTTTAATTATGGGATCTCTTTTCTTGATCGTTCTTTATACATTTCAGATTATGCCTCCACGTAGATAGCCTTCTTGTCAGGTCAGAGGTCGGGGTCAACAAAATCATGCTCCACCTATTCTAGAGCCACAACGACCATACTACATCACCTCAGTAGAGTTTTGTAATGTGATTCACCTATTAATTCAGACAGTGATTGGACAGTCTCAACAACCAGCTCAGGTTCCCATGGTTCAACTAGTAGTTCTTAAGGCTATAGTGGTGAGATTAAGAAGTTCCTGATGATGGGTTTTTTTGGAGTTCCATGTTTCAAGATATAGGGAGGATCCAAAGAACTTTATTGGTGAGTTTTGTCAAATTTGTGTGATGATAAAGATGTTGGATATAAATAGGTTTGAATTGTAGCATATCAGCTGAAAGATATTTCTAGGCCTTTGTATGATATGTAGAAGAAGATTAGAAGGGTAGGTGTAGCTCCACCATCTTGGGACGAGATTGAGGAGGATTTTATGGGTATATTCTTTCCTAAAGAGAAATAAGGGAGAGGGTTTGTGAATTATTTTTTTGGAGTAGGGCTCAATGTCATGTCTAAGTATAGTATGAAGGTCATTAGTCTCTCAAGATATGCTCTGTAGATGATTTCATACATTCTTAATAGGATGGATATGTTTGTTGCTAGTCTTTCCCCTTATTTGATTCATAAAGAAAGGGAAACTATGGTGAGTAGTAATATTGACATTAATAAGTTGATGGTCTATTTAGAGTAGATTGAGAAGGACACAACTAAGTACAGAGAGTCAGAAGAGTAACAAGGATAAGATGTCTTATTCTGAGTCCAGTCTAAGTCTAGTGGTGGGTTTATGAAGAAACAACAGGGTTTTATGGGACAAATACCTTCTTCATTTAATGCTCTATCATAGGGTTTCAGACAACTTTAGAGTCAAAAGAACAGAGAAGTTCAGGCAACTTCATAGGGTAGTATGACAGGATGATCCACTCACCCGACATATGGTAGGTGTGGTAAGAATTATTTTGGAAGTTCTATCTTTGGATAGGATGGATGCTTCAAATGTGTCTAGGAAAGTAACACTCTTAGGGATTGCCCTTCGAAGGGGTGTTTTGGATGTGGTAAGCCATGACACAAAACTAGGGATTGTCTTATGCCTAGATAGAGAGGTAGGAATGATATAGCTTAACCTGTGTAGTAGAAACACTAGTAGCACACCTATATTACCAGGGTACTTCTTTTAGTACCAGTGATGGTCAACACCAATACTAGTTATATGCTTTGGGATCCAAATAGGATCAACAACAGTCAGCTAATGTTGTGATAGGTATGTTAGAGGTTCATGATATTGATGTTTATGCATTGTTATCCATGGATCTACCCTTTCTTTTGTATCCCCATATGATGCTAAACAGTTTGGTATGAATCCTAAAATATTATCTTAGTCTTTATCTATTGTTGCACCTATTGGTGATCTCAATGTAGTTCATGGAGTCTTGTAGATACAATATATCTGTTCTGGGAATGGCTGTTCCAGCTAATCATCATGAGTTAGATATGGTAGACTGTAATGTTATTTTGGGCATGGATTGGCTCCATTCATGTCATGTTGTCATAGATTGTAGGAACAGAGTTGTTCATTTCAAAATTCCTAATAAACATGTTCTTGAATGTGAGGGTAGTATTTTTGTTCTTAAGGGTAGGTTTGTTTCAAATATGAAATCCAAAAAGATGATCTCTAAGGGGTGTATCTACCACTTAGTCCAAGCTAAGGATTCTAAGTCTGAGACTGCCAATAACCAGTTAGTTACAATTCTCAAGGAGCTTGTGAATTTGTTTCCCGAGGAGTTACTCGTAGTACCTCTTTATAGGGAGATAATTTGGGAATTTCGGTTTAGAGCTCATCCTTAGCACTCAACCCATTTCTACTCTACCATAAAGAATGGCCCCAATAGAGCTTAGGGAGTTGAATGAACAACTAGAAGACCTCCTAGACAAGGGGTTTATCCGCTGAATGTGTCTCTCTGGAATGCTTTTATCTTATTCATGCAAAAGAAATATGGTACTACCACATGTATATTGATTACTATCGGTTGAAAAAAGTCACAATCAAGAATAAATCTTCCATTCCCAAGATTGACAATTGGTTCTATCAGCTAGAGGGTGCTATCCATTTCTCAAAAGTTGACCTTCATTTTGGCTATCATCATCTTAAGATCAGAGAGGTAGATTTTCCAAGAAGTTTATTGAGAACCATTATGGCCATTTTGATTTTGTGGTCATGTCTTTCGGTTTGAATAATGCTCTTATAGCCTTTATGGACCTTATGAACAAGGAGTTCAAGAAATACTTGGACCTATTTGTGATCGTCTTTATTGATGATATTAAAGTTTCTTCCAAAAGTAAAGAGGAGCATGTATACCATCATCGAGTTGTTCCTTAGATTCTTAGAGAGAATTGGCTTTATGCTAAATTCTGTAAGTTCGAGTTTGGCCATGTCATTTCTAGTGAAGGTATTTGAGTGGATTCTTGGAAGATTGACTTTGTTTCAAATTAGCCTACATCGACCTCTCCATTAGATATTTGTAGTTTTTTAGGTCTAGCTAGGTACTACTGTAGGTTTCTTCAGTGCTTTTCTTATATACCCACTCCTTTGATCCATTTGACTCAAGAAGAAGGTGAAGCTTGAGTATTCAAATGTTTATGAGAAGAGTTTTTCAGAGTTGAAAATGAGGTTGACTTCAACTCTATTTTTTACCTTGTCTAAGGATTCTGAGGGTTTTGTAGTGTATTTTGATACTTATAGAGTTGGTTTTGTTTATGTGTTGATGCATCATGGTAAGGTGGTGGCTTATTCTTCTAGACAACTTAAGGTTCATGAGAAGAATTATACCGCTCATGATCTTTAGTTGGAAGCTGTAGTGTTTTCGTTAAATTTATGGAGACACTACTTGTATGTAGTGCATGTAGATGTCTTCACTGATCATATGAGTTTTCTGTATGTGTTTAAGAATAAAGATCTAAATCTTCATCAGATAAGGTGGTCAGAATTGCTGTTAGGTTATGACATAATTTTTATATATCATCTGAGCAAGGACAATGTGGTGGATGATACCCTCAGTAGATTGTCCTTAGGTAGTTTGTCATATATCGATGAGAATAAGAGAGAGTTTGCTGGAGATGTGTACAGGATTGCACACCTTTGGGTTAGACTGATTAGTATCGATGATGGGGGTGTCTATGTGGAATGATTTAAAGTCATATCTTATTTTTGAGGTGAAACATAAGCAAGATAGCGATTCAGTGCTAGTGCAGTTGAAGAGGTCTAGAGAAGAAAGTCTAGGTTTTCTCCCAAGTTGGAGATGGTGTCCTTTTTTATTAGGTTCTATTATGTGTTCCATTAGTTCATGGCTTGAGGGAGATGATCTTCTTAAAGTCTCACAGTTCTAGGGATACTATTCATCCTAGGGCTTAGAAGATGTATAGAGATTTAAAAGAGGTGTATTGGTGGAATGGTATGATGAAGGACATAACCGAGTTTGTGGCTAAGTGTCCTACTCTTCAGTAAGTCAAGTCAAAGATTAGAGACTAGCTAGGTTTTGTAGAGTTCTAGTATCCCGACATGGAATTGGGAAGTTATCAGTATGGACTTTATCACTGGTTGCCTTTATCATAGAAGCATGATTCCATATGGGTTATAATAGACCAAATGACCAATTTAACTCACTCCTTATGTATTCACACAAGTTATTCAACAGATTAGTATGATAGGTGTAATGACTTGCTCAATTATTTCCTTGCACTTTGTCTTTTCTTATGCTTAGAGTTGTTTGGTTGTTTTCTCAAGTCTTTTATGACTTGCTGGGACCGGTAGTTTGGTGCCCTGTGACTCATTTTCTTGTTATCTCATTTTCCCTGTTTTGAAGTTTTAGTTTTAAAAAAGTGGAGCATGAGAGTGAAATAGTAGTATACATGCTCGGAATTGAATTCTAACAGTTTTGTTTGCTCCGAAATACCAACTTTTCTCTAGATGGACCTTAATATTGTATCCTGGGCTTTTTGTTTTGATTTTAGTTTATTTTATGGAAATTCATCCCAACTAAATCTCATTTTGGATCCTGGGTGGTCGTTTGATGATCGGAGCACCAAATTGGGATGTCGTTAGTTCCATTAGCTCTGAAATGTTAATTTTAGGCTAGTTGATTCATTGATTTTCTTCCCAGTGTGCCCGAGCTTGTTTTAAGTAGGTTTATAGAGGTCCTTAGTTAGACACCTTTTTAATACTTTTGGGTTTGGGGTCTTTTTCTCTTAAACAGCCCTGGATGGTCATTTCATTGATTCCGTGGTGTGTTTTCCACCCAAAATGCACTTTTGGTATGTTAGAATATGACTCTAGACGCTCATTTTAGACCCTTGGAGTTTTGCCATTTTCCTTGTGTTGTTACAGGTCAAAGACCACACCAGTGGCCCTTGGGTCACCCCTGCATCCAAGGGGCTGCTCTGGGAAAGTTCTCCCCTGCACCCAGCAACTGCCCCGGTGAGGTTGCTACTGCAGCAAAAAGGGCACCCCGATGGCCCCCTACACTCTATAAATAGGGCTTCTCCCTTTCATTTTCCAGCATTTTGGTTTCTATTTTTACTACTTTTTTTGGGGTTGTTAAGCTGGTTTTTTTATGTTTTAAGTCAAGGGGAGTTGTGTGGCTGATCTTGGGAGTTTGCGGTGCTTGGTTTTCTGAGTAATTATCGTTATTTATGCTTTTCTTTAATTGTGTAAAATGTTTTTATTTCATTACTTTAGACCTAGTTTTACCCTTCGATTTGATATCTCCTTAAGCTCAAATTTAGATTACAAGTCCCCCGAGCTAAGGGTTAAGCGCTAGTATAATTAGAATGTTTTTTTGGGCTGTGGGGCCGCTCTCCAGGATGAGTTTCTAATTGCAATATGGGTCTTATTATTCATATTTTAATCCATGGACTTGTAATTTTTTTAGTTTTGGATGGTATCGATAATGTTGGAGCTTTGGATCCGCGATGCATGCACTTTGGGGATTTTTGCTGGTGTCTAGGTAAGCTAGGTTTATATTTTAACATTGTAGACTGGGTTGATTCTATTATGCTTTTGATATGGATAGTAGTGTGGGCTGGGTTATTTAGGTTAATCGTGGTATTTCTATTGATATTCTTAATGGATTTTTGGGGCCAGTAAAAGGGCATAGAGGGTGAAGGGTTGTATGCCCTAGTCCTGGTTCCATCGTGTAGAGGCCGCTGAACTTGGGAACTATTTTAGCTATTACGTGATGAGTGTGGTGAGGTGAGCTCTTAGCTATATGGCCTTTGGCCGATCCTCGACTTCGTCTACTTTCCATTTCGATTGGCATTCGTCTTATTATTGTTGTTATGTTGATACTCTTATATTTACTGTTTGGGTTAGAGACTTAATACTAATAGGGGGTAAGGCCCTGAGATTTGGTACTGTGTTGTGAGGGTGAGGCCCTGATTATCGGCACTGATAGGGGGTGTTTGTTTGAGGTTGATTATTAACACTAACAGGGTGTGTGTGTCCGCGGTTGATTATTGATACTTACAGGGGGTGTGTGTCCGATTGTACTATTCTACTTTACTTTCCTGCAGCCCTGTCTATTTCCTTAATATAGTGTTGCTCACCAGTATTAAGGTGGGAGTCACAGTGGGTTTTACTATGTTATTTGGGATTATCGATGAGATGGGGAACCAAATAGGTTTTACTATGCTGTTTGTAATTACTGGTGGTATTGGACGCTAGGTTGGTTATGTGTGTTTACTTTCTATTCTTTATTTAGTAGGATCCTTCTATTCGATCATTATTCATGGTTTATGCGTATATGGTATCATGATTAGTGGGGTTTCACTGAGATAGAGAACATGTATGTTTCATTACTTCATTTTGGGCTTTAGATACTAATCTTTGTAGATTGAGTCTACCAAGTTTAGTTTATGTAGATCTATATTGGCATGTTCGATTCTTGACCCTCATCTTATTATTAGTTTTACTGTTTCTCTTACTTCTTCCTTACTACTATTGACCTGTTTTACTTCCTTGCCTTTATTACTCGTATTTTATTTTCACCCAGTCGATCGATGATATCTAGTGGTTACCTTGTTTAGTAATCATTCTGCACTTCTGTACCTTTTTCCATGGTGCAGATATCGGCAGGGGTTATCAGCGGTGATGTGATCGTACGGAGTATAGTTAGATGACTGCAGAGATTACGGTTTTCTTTGTTGTCCAAGATTACCATGGTTTCCCTGATTCTGGCTTACTTAATATGATCTATAGTAGGCCCAACATTGTATTATCTTTTCAGGAGTTATTTGTATATTGTATCTTTTAATTTTTGTATAGTAGCTCCATATGCCACTGACACTAGGCTTTAGGATTTGGGTTATGTCTGATTTCCTTTAGGCTTCCCTTCTTTATGTATTATTTGTGCTTTTCTTTGCTGCATTGGTTGTTTGAGAGTTTATACCCCATTACACGTGGCTCAAAGATATAGGGTTAGGCTTGTGTACTAGAGAGTTTTAGATGCCATCATAACCTAAGATTTTGGGTCGTGACAGAGTGGTATCAGATCTTAAGTTCATCGATCTCATTAGCATTGGAGCAAGTGCCTAGTAGTGTCCTATGGATAGATGCGTAAACACTCGTATCTGATCTTTGGGAGGCTGTAGAATGCCTTAGGAAACACCGTCCTCTTTGAAATCCTATTGTACATTGTTATTCGTACTAATATGGAACTTACCTTACCCTCATTCCATTGCAGATAGTCTATACCAGAGGATCATTGGTAGATCGGGAAC